>JAWIIG010000171.1:0-47945 GCA_033557465.1 Ichthyophis bannanicus
AAATCGCTCACCTGCCATGCTTTCATGGGCTTCAGGCCTTCGTACATCTGTCTGCAGACACACCGGGAGGGGTATGGGACTAGACTGGATTTACTACTCAAGGAAAACTCAATAAGCAGGTATAGTCCTAATTTACCTCTTCCTGATCGTCCTCTCCATCCTAGTTCCCGACCTCTGGGTATGTACCAGAGCAGTAAACACACTTAACACGGTTGAGGGATCTGCTAACACCTCGTGCTCTGACAGCACTGCAGACCCAAAACACGCATCCCCCCCTTTCCTGAACAACTCCAGGGGGGGGACACGATCAGATGAAGCCGGACTCAAGAACTCAAGGACGACCCAAGTCAGCCCTTTAAACAAAATCTCTGCTGCCGGCACTAAACCGGGCACTAACCGCCCAAGACGTCCGGGGGCTTGTGCCTAGTGGAATTAGCTTTAAGGGCACCCTCTGGCACCTCTTTAAATATTTCCTTTCAAAAGATACTCTTGACACTAAACAGATAATCCGAGATGCCTCCTTAATCACACCGGAACAGTGATATAATAAGGGGGCGCCTATAGGGAACGCACGTGTCCCAACAAAACGGGGCTTGCTCTGGATAACAAACTGGAACCTACAAACGAGGACAAGAGAAACTGCTCGTATCCGACTTATGGAAACTGGCCTGTTCTTTTAAGAGTACTTTCACACAACAACCCTTATCGCACGTCCAAAGAATTCCAAACACCGACCAGAGGCGGCTCCTTCCGCCGAACTGCCAAACACGGGCAAACTTGAAACCTCTCCTGATTCAAATGACACCACCTTGGGCAAAAAAGATGGTACCAAAAAAAAAAAAAAAAAAAGGTGCGCGGGGTCACAAACAACTCAAGAACCACAAACTTCGTGCTCATAGACCGGAGTCGTGCAAAAAAGGATAATGATTTCCTACAGGACAATGCATAAGCAAACTCTGCATAGATTCACAAACCGGCTCAGCTGAGTGCAAACGGGCTGGTTGCGACTACCAGGAACACCACCTTGAGAGTGAGAGCGCCTTTGAAACGATGGCTCTATCGTGAAAAAGGAAAGGGCTGATAAACAAGGATAAACGTCTCGTAAACGGTTCCTTCCCGCAAAACCTCTAAGACATAAGGGAGGCTCGCGACTTTGTTAGCGGTGACTTGCCGCAACCCGTGTGGCCGGGCAACAGACACATATGCCCGGTTAAAAAATGCTTGAGCGGTCAGGATGGGAGCCACGCCCAGCGGCCACTACCGAAACCTTTCCCCTATACAGCCCCTAAGAGTGGAATGGTGCACAAAGCGACATGGACAGAAGAGCGCCAACACTGCCTCGCCAGGAAACGGATACCGAAGGCCTGGTGTGTCTCCATTCCTCAGTCCCTGCAAAGCGAAGTCACAAACGCGAACACCTGTAGTAGTGGATATCGTGGCTCTTAAGAATAAGTGCAAAGTGCACAACGGGGGTGCTACCAAGGGGTGTTTACAAAGCACCACCAAAACGGCTTAACAAGTAGGAGGAAAGGACAGGCGCCCGAGGAAATGGCGACAACAGGATGCTGGAATGATAGGGAGCAGAACAACCTCTTTGGTGGTCCTTCAAAGGCGAGATGATAGTATGCTAAATTACATGAAGCCGAGTATCCATGTCGATGTCCATTTAACCGTCAGAAAAAGAGCAGCAGGGGATCATGAACAATTAGCCAGGCTCTCGTAAAAGGGAGCAAAACCGAATCCATGTGAGGCAGGTGCAACAATCGGGGCGGTCCCCACGGCTGAGATAACAAATCGGGCGGAGACGCCACAGGAGACGCCACAGCTTTCTCCACCAAGAGCCACATCAAATAATTCCGCATACCAACGGATGCCTCGGCCAATTTCCGGCGCTTATCAAAGAAGCTGGCACAGCTTGGCCCTCTGTGGGCATTCGATGCGGGTCGTGGGGGGCAAAAAAAAAAAACCACTCTTCCGAGTAACACCCAAGGCGGAAACACATAGAGAAGAATGTCCCTCCGGCCATAGATCTGAATCAGTGGCGGAGGTCGGCCAACGTTCCCGGTCGTTACCTACCTCTCCTCTCTCTCTTCTGCTGAAAAATCGTGCAGCCTGTTTGCCGGATTGAAAGGTTGCCATGAGAATCCATCACCAGACGCCCCCCACCACCACCGACAACATCTCGAACACGTCCAGTTGAAGAACCCACTCTCCCCCGGATCCACCTTTCACATCGACTCAAGAAGTCAGCCTTGCACATTGTCACCTCCTCCCCCCGCTACATGCGCGCCGATAACACCGAGAGGTTTACCTCGGCCCCACTCGAACACAACCCCTCTGCCTCGACTTCCATTGTAAGCCTGCTCCGTGCCACCCTGCCGATTGGATGTCGGCCACTGTGGTTTGCATTGTTCCGGAAAACACCCGAACCCGCACTTTCCACGGAGGCAAGAAATGAAAATTGCACACAGAGCCAGTGTCACTGCTGCTCAACTCCAATCTGTTGATTGACCAGGCTCTTCTCCCTGAATCGGACCCACTGCCCTTGTGTTAAATTTCCTTTAAAGACAACAATGAGCCCCCCAGCCGAAGAAACTGTCATCTGTAGTTAGAGGAATCCAACTCCGGTTGCATATCCAAAGGCAATCCCTTTCTCCAGACCAACAACCCTGGGTTGCTTAACCACCGACCGCAACGTGTCAGTGCGGGGAGAGGTACCCCCGCAAAAAAAACACATTGCAGACCTGCACGTCAACGGGGTGTGCTCTGATGAGACTACCAAGCGACTGAGCAGAGCCCTTTGCAAAGGTCTCATGGTGTGCCCGCAAAAGGATCCCACAAAAAAAAAAAAAAGGAAGCCGAGCTCTAGAGTCGCTGCATTGTCCATGAGCAAACTGGACAAATAATGCCCACGCTGTGGATGCAGCTCTTTCCAAAAAGAACTTGCCGGACCAGACGCGCCACAACTTGCTCCGCCCTTAGCTGAGGCAGAAAAATTCTCCCCAGCTTGGCGGGTGGGGAGAAAAAATAAACACGTATCAAAGCGAGTCCCAAGATATTCGAGGTGTTGCGAGGGCACCAATTAATGCTTAGGGGGGTGATTAATCAGTCATATTGAAAACAGAAAACCCCCACCAGCAGACTTTGTAAGACACACGCAACACTAGACTCGAAACATATTGTGAGCCGGGGGCTTTGCTCTCGGCTCTGGGACTTATACGGGCGTGGGATCAGACCGAATCGGTCCATTAGTAGAGAGGAGTGGAAATGATACCAGAACCCCTCTTTCACGTAGAGCTTCCGTCAGCCAGCCACAGGGGCACCACCATGACCTTGGAATTAACGGTTCAATTTAAAACGCACGCGCACGTCGCTAGAGGCCGAAGGAGGTAAGAGACCCCGGAACGTTGAAAATGTCACACTGGTGGAGACTGTGCAAACACCTTAAGAGGAACTTCTGATGGCTAACCTGCCGAATAGGAAATGTGCAGGTACGCTTCCGACAGGTCCCAGGGACGGGGTAGGAAACTCCCCTTGGTTCATTGTGACCGTCGCCACCATCACGGACTTTAAAGGTTTCCATGGCTTGAACAACATGGGCCAACGAATCGCAGACAATGATTTACCCTTTTTAGATGTCGCAGGATTGGTTGAAAACGTCCGGCCATCTTTTTTTCGGGAACCACAAAATATATTGAGTACGCATCACCGGTAACAAACGCATTGGTCTGTAGGCACCAAGGGGGTCAAAGGAAACCACTAGCTAGATTGAAGGTCGAGAAGTCTGCGAAAGGGGGTAGCAGAGAACCGTCTCGAACCCCACCGCAAATAAATGACTTTGGTGCACTTCACTATAAACACCTTGCATGGAGATAGGACAAAGGAATCATGACTATCTGGGAAGGGGGGGGCCGCTGGGACGGGCAATAAAAAACTCCAGAGCATAAGCCTTCTCGAATGTACCTCACAGCACCCGACTGGTCTGAATTTACCGTGGCCCGACCCAGAGCCGTGGTATCAAAAATCCCAGCTAGCAGGAAAAATCAAGACGAAGCCCACAACTGCGCGGGCACCAGTCGTCACAACCGCGAGAAATCCGCCAGTAGACGTTTCAGAATTGCAATGTCTTCTGACAGGAGTGCTTGCGGAGGGGAAAGACTGGGGACCGCGAAGCTCTGAACCCACTCTTCCCTGCCCTCCTGAAAGCTCCTGAAACTCCCTAGTTCCGACGTATGTGATCAAGACGGGTCCTCACAGGTTGAGGGGCGACTGACTCCCGAATTATAGGTGAACCGCTAAATCCGCGACGCGGCTATATTCTCATCTGTGGACCTGCGGACTCTGAGAACAGGCGGTAGGGCCCCGGAGTGCCCCTGCTTTGATTATATCCTTCGGGGTAAGCGGCCTCCCTTGGACTTTCCCAGACTCCTTCACAAGGCCTTGTCTAAGTCCTGGCCCCGAAGAGGAGCTTTCCTCTGAACAGATAACTTACTGAGACCGTAAGCGCCTTGGAAAGCTGTCTGCCTGCCCCAATTGCGCAGCCAAAGGCAACCGACGGGAAGCCTACCGGAACCAGATAAAATCATGACTCTTGGACAATCCTAGACATGGGAAGTTATTCATGTAATAGAATATTGGCCAGATAAGCCGCGTCCAGATTCCACATCGTGACATCTCCTCTCCCCAATAGTATACAGTCGTCTCCTCGTTCACGCTTTGGGATGCGCTGAGGTACGGCAACCGCAGGCAGGCCCCTCTCTACCCATGGCTCCACACACAATGGCGAGCGCCTGCATGGAGAGCAGCGTTTACCCTCAAAAAACCTGTTATCGAGGCAAGACAAGGTAATCCTATAGTCTATGAGGATTCTGGTAGTAAAAATAACTCCAAATGAACAACGCAGGTTCCGCCTTGAGGGCGTGCACACAATCCCCGTAACTGAGGTACCGCTGAGGGCTGTGGGATGGGGATAACGTCTTTTTGGGTTAGCCACTGAACCCGTGGCATCTACTTTCGGAGTCCTTTTGAACAAGTCGCGATCCTGATCCACTAGCGGGTAAAGCATACACATTACTCCACTGGACCCCCTTAAGACTTGCCTCCAGCATGTCCCACTCTTTCCTGAAATCATCTCCCGAAACACTCCTGTGCCCGGAAACGCCCTCTGAGTCTTCCGAAAGACCTGAAGCAATGGGTCCTCCAATGAGGCATCCTCCGCAGGCCCAGGAGAAGGCATATTGAGCACTTTTCAAGCTGTCTCAGAAATGAGAAGCCGTCAACTCTTCTCTTCGGAACATGCGGACTACACTCTGGCCTGATCTTCCCTTATATCCATGAATTTCATTTGCACCTTCCTCCAGCGTTCGTCCTCAGCATCTACATCGGGCTCCCAGTCGTCGGAATGAAGATCCTCCGAAACTACTGACTGATCTCTTGCTTCTTTCTCTATCCCTCCAATCCGTGCTTTTCTTGGTACCAACCCAGCAGTTTGGAACCGCACTCAGGGTCGGACGTTCCCGGCCTCTTTTCTCCCAGTTTCCCCCTCAATTGAACCTAATAGGCTGTCCTATCTGGCTGACTGCCAAACGCCTGCTGAATAAGTGCCACAAATCCCAGGGAAAAAATAGCCACTAGACCGCCTAGCACTAAGCTTGTGCAGTCCGGAGATCCAGCGTGGACGAAGTATCCCGCCAGCGTCTCCCACAGTGGTAAGTCCAGGGAACCTGCATCATTGGGCAAACTTCCCCAACGCCCCCTGCCAGCTCTGACTCCCCAGCTCAATGAGGTTCTCCAGGGGAACAGCATCCTCGCACATCACCCCTTACAGACCCCCTATGTACTTAACAGCGCTCCCCTTTTGGACCCGTCATATCAAACACATCTGTTTAGAAGAGGGCAATGACTTCCAATTGCCTTGTACAGGCTGTCCCGGCCTTTCCCAGGCCGTCCGTCTCCCGCTGCCACTGTTTTTCCAAACCTTTTCATAAATCGCGTCCATTTTTTTTTTTTTATCCAAACCAATGCTTATAGCCCTCCCGAGCCTGAAAAAACACTTTCCCCCTTTCTCACAAACCGCCGCGCTTTCCGGCGACCTCCTTAAGCCTTTGTAGGCCGTCAGGAAAAACCGCGGATTCCCGCGTTGCCCCCACGAGGTAGGCCCAGCACTACTGACGCTCCCGCTCTACACCCCCTGCGGCTCCCTTTTTTTTTCCTTTAGAAATAGACAGGCGCCGCAGGGCTCTCCGGCCCAGCCTCCGCGTTCCCCCGAACAGCTGCTGTACAGAATCGGGAGATTGCGGAGTGCCCGATCAGGCAGGGGAAACCGCTCTTTCGTGCCTCCTGCTAAGCTGCTGCCAGTGGACGTCCTCTTCACAGTGCTAGCAGGCAAAGACGTTCTGGGGTGTGCCCTGACTGACTTCCATAGCCCCGGTTCCTCACCCTTATCAGCTGGGCTCAAGGCAACCGGTGCCTCCTCACAAGCAATGAGGTACTTACTCCTGCCCCGTTTTCCTCCCTTTACCAAGTGAGGAGGGAGGGAGGGAAGGGAGGGAGGGACGTCCTCAGGAGTTTCCTAAGAGACAGAATGCAATGCTGTGTCCACAACAACCCAAAAAATTAAATTAAACCCAAAGTCTCTCACATCATAACAGCAAATACTTACTTTCCCCAGAAAAAAACTAATTCTTCTTTAATTGTTTCCTCCACACATGAACCCGGAGCCCCAGGTTCACTGCTCCTCCAGCTGCTTGGAGCCTAGAGGTAACTGGAGTGAGGAGGCGGATCCCCCAAGGATAATAGCAGGGTCATCACAAAAGGATGACGTTGTCTCAGTCCTCCAAAGCTGCTGCGGAGGAGGAGCCAAACCCCGAGGTCGGGGACTAGACTGTAGATAACAATCAGCAATACATATGATAACAGCATAACAATATCCCTAATTATAATAAATCCCTACAACAAAAAAATATATAAAATTTTTTCATTCAATTAATCCACCACATGAAATGATAACTTCATTCCCTAATTTCATCTGACAGCAATTTTTACTCCATTGGGGGGGGGGGGGGGGGCTGCCTGGAATGAAAATATTTTTCCTCAAAAAGTCTTTTTATGATAAACATTTCCAACAACAGGATATGCCAGTTTAATATGGTCTTTTGAACGGAATACTCCATTATTCTTTAATAGGACCACCCAGCTGCAGCCATATTTTCTGGGGCTAAACTATATAAGATTTTATAAGCATCATAATTTAAAAATAATCCTTGTGTGTATCAATAGTCCAATGTTACCAGCATCACAAAGGAAATACACTTTCATATCTATTGTATTCTGAAAATTAATCTGTTGTCATGTTCTGCAATACATTGTAATCTAGATCACTGGTTTGCGCACTGTTTTATAACCTAACAAAAACCATATTGCCATAATGTAATTATGTTGAAATTATAGCCTAGTACTAATAGATCGCACGTGGTGCTCTCTGACAAAATCGGCATGAATCTGCCCAAGATGTTGTAATTTAAAAAAAAAGGAAAAAAAAGTCTTAAACTACAGATGTAAATTCACCGATACATATTTTAAGGCAGAATACAGCACAACTTTTAAAAAACCTTTTTAGTGGATACCAGGCTATTACTGGGTAAACCTTTGTGGCATATTTTCTATCAACACTGTCACCAGCCATACTAAGTTGTTCATATCAACATTCAGAAATGTAAACAATGGTTACACATTCAAGCTTCCACTACGGCATAACCTTGTTCAATATTACATAGGTTTGTGCCATTACATTATCTGAAACGGAACCCAAATGCAATACAATGGTCTTTAGCATGTGGCAGATAGTGAACTTCCCAATTTTCTTCAATCCTCATCCAAAAGAACTTAAAACTACATTAAGAGATTAATTTGTGACGTCCAAAAGCATCTGACAAATACTATTCAATAGTGAAATTATATGCCATGCCCCCAGAGCCCTTGTTAGAAAGGGTTGAATGGCTGGTGCTTATCCCATTCAGATCATTTGGGGACATGGCAGAGGCTTGCCTCGTGAGCATTCCTACAAATATAAACGTGTGATTTCAGAATGGTACCACACTTCTGAAATCCCGCAGTCCAGGTCTACACCTGCTCCCAAGCACAAACCGGCAACAAAAATGTGTTCGTTTCAGCAGTCTAATTCCTGTTGACAAAATTTTGAATGTTTTGACTTGTGCATACGAAGACTTCACCTATATGGCCTGTCTAAAATGTTCCTTTAATAACCAAAAGAGATAGGGAAGAACCCTGAGGGACTCCACAGACTGCCAAGATCCTGGACAAGAATCCCCCTTGTGCGTGAAATTCATTAGTTCGCCAGACAACCATAGTGTTAAGGACTTTTCTAGATGCATTCTTGCACTTCAAGGGCGCCAAATGCCCAAGTGAATTTCTTTTCTATTGCACTTTTCCAAATGTAGAGACTATTTGGATTTTGCAACTGAGATCAGTGACATCATCCAGTATCCCTACTAGTAAATGCTAGAAAAAGTGGACTGCTACTTTCCAGATCCATGGTAGATCCCTCCTGCCATTTACTTCAGGATAAGAACCTCACCCTAAAAGTGACTGTCGCTTTTTGTGTTTGGCTTTTGCAACTGCGCCAAAATGGGCTAATTGGGTGATTACCCCTAAATAGGGCACGTGGCCTTTGGCACAACCCAACTAGAATGATGATCTGCACCAACTACTACAACCAGCAAAAAACAAAAAAAGAAGCTTGAAACCACTGCCAAGATGCAGGGGGTGCTCAACGAAGATAAAGTTTCATGAAGAACATCTGTAAAGAATACCAGGAGGTGAAGGATACTAGAATTAGAGAACACAAGATACCCAAGTAAGGGGTCTTTGAATATTTACACTACCGAGGAACTGTGTGACAAACATCTCTAATCCCAGTAGCTTGAGGTAGAGATTATTCAAGATATCAAGTACGCCCGAACCTGTCCAAAGAAGTGGAATGAGGTTGTATTAAACTAAATAAAAAAATAAAGTGTCATAGATTGGAAGGAATGAGATACGCTTTACTCTAGATATTACCAGAACATTGTCCCCCTTTGCATTAATAGTTCTCTTAATAATTGGTTGAAGTTGTTTATATCAGTCGAACCCTTATGTCTGAATAAATGCTGAACTCAACACAGACTTTCTGGCTTGGCCTCTATTTATTGAGAGGGGTGAATGTGAGAATGTCAAAATACCAAATCCCTGCTGACTACTGCCATCTTGTATCTGGTCCTATCACAAGTCTGAACCCTAATACTTTTAAATCTAGAAGCTCAGATAAGGTTACATTTTACTTCCCAGATAGTCCTTTCCTTGAGGCCTGCTAGACCAGTCCCGACAAGTGTGTTATGTTTCCTATCGGCATACTGGGTAGAGACAAAGAAGCAATGAAAAGCCCAGTTTTTCGATGACCTCATTCGCATGCCTCTATCCACCTCAGCCACCAGAGGGCTCTTCAGTATCCACCTCAAAACATATGGGAAAAAATGGCAAGCCGCACACAACCTCAACATGGGGCACAATGAAAGATCAAACAGAACAGAACTATGCACAGGAAAGCATAAATAGAAGTCCATCAGTAGAATAGGGCAAAGGTTTTTGCAGTGGCCTCTCCATTAGCTACTGGAACCCCATCCACCTCCAAAATCCACTCTCGCGTATGTTTAAGGGACTCATCTTTTTGTTGGGACCTCCTGAAGTTCCCTGGCTTTTTCCCCCAATCCCCCCTCTGAGAAGTGATATACACGGCCATAAGATCCCATCACACTTCCATATCATCCTATCCAGTCCAGGACCAGTGGGTGTACCAAATCTATGCCTCCACTGGGTGGGAAGAAGACACAGCAGCTCGAAATGTTTGGATCCACAAACCATGCCCGCTGTGTGTTGACCTCAAAGCAGTAATGACCTGACAAAAGTGGGAAAGTGATGCCCACAGTGCCGGCACACCAACTGTCTGTCAAGGGCTCCAAAGCTCTACTCTACCCGCGAGGGGAATGCTTTCTCTCAAGTAGAATGTGTATGGTAGAACCCTCCCGACTGGTCAGTTCCCCAACAGATATGCACCTCAATCTGCTAGCGCCCACCCCAAAGTAATCTTAGCAGCCATGTCACGTTTGCATGGGCTAGCAAACAGCACAAAATGATGTTCCTACTTACAAAACAAAAAGAATTCATAATAGCCAAGCACAAGGAGAAGGCACCCTCTATAACATCCACAATGCGAAGATAGTTTCTCCTTCCCCCGATACTGTTGCCTTAAAGGAAGGGGGCATACAAACCACCTGAGTTGACTGAAAGAGAGAATCTCCAATCTCCTTAGGTAAGTACGTAATCACAGGCTAAATGGAAATGGCTTCCTCCGAAAAAGATAGGTACGGACTTCCGGAAAGACAGAGCCTTCGGCTTGGAAATCTGCCCTGTGGAACAATCGCAACCAAGAAGACTATCTTGAGCATTAAATCTTTCATAGTTCATGCTTTAACGGCTCAAGGGGTTCCGACATCAGGTCCCTGAGCAACCAGGCACAGATCCCAGTAGGGATCACAGACCAAAGGGAGGACCCAGATTCCGAACTTCCTGGAGCACGCGCGAAACATCCAGATGTAAGGCGAGAGACTTACCCCAGCCACTGGACCTCTGAAACAGGCCAAATCTGCCACCTGAACCTTCAGGTAGCTAAGATAAAGGCCCTTCTCCATACTGTCCGCTGCAGAAAGGCTAACAGAGATGGCACCTTTTTTGACTCTGAGCCAGCTGTCATGCACCTACCTCGCTCAAGCAGGTACCAGACCCACATGTATACCAGGCTCCAAACTGCATTAGATCTTTGAAACCATGCTCTCCTCAACCAATCTGGCTCCACCACAATAATTCTATACCCTGAAGCACATGCCCAACCAAGGGCCAATGGAGGACACACATACAGCAAGCGCTGACTTGCCAAGGCTGGGTCCCAGGCGTAGATGCTCTTGGACCCCCGCCCCCGTGTAGCGACTGAAGAAGCAGCACACTTTGGCATCAGAGTGTGTCGCCATCATATCCATCTCAGGGTGTCCTAGTGTCACAGAATCACTACTGAAATGCTTCCTTACTCAACTCCCACTATCCTGGATCCAGATGTTTTCTGCCTGGGAAAGTCTGCTTCCACGCTGTCCACCCAGCAATGTGCCGTGATGACAAAACTAGGAGGCTCTTCTCTGTTCGATGGCAAATCAGGAGAGCCATCTCCAGGGCGTAAACCCCGGCATTCCTCGGTGCTGCCTTGCCAATTGAAACATACCGCCACACCATGGCATTGTCTGAAAACACTTGAACCCGCCTTGTCCCCTCCAATCAAGGGCCAGAAACGCAGAAGAGGCCAAGCTGATGCCTCTCGCCTTGAGGCAGTTAATGACACACAGTTTTCCCTGTGGTTTCAATGGCCCTTGGTCAATTTAAGTCTTGGCCAATGGCCTCCCCAGCTCGAGAGACCTGACACCACATTCTTCGAGAAAGATCCCATGAGAAATCATCCAGTAGCACACCCTTTCCTCAGATGACAGGCTTGCTGCCACCACTGCAGACTGGCCTAGACTATCATTTGCAAGCGGGAGCCTGAGCTCAACTCCTGAGTCACTCAGGGATCACCCGAGTCAGCAAGGACCCATTGGAATGGCCATATTAGAACACACGTCCATGGCCAACCATTTACTATGGTTGCCTGCCATCAATCCGAATTTGCTGAAGAGAATCCCAGACTCTGGGGAGCCTGCTGGCGAACAGAATAGCATCAGGCAATCCAACAGGCCTACTTTGGACTTTCTCCCTTTGGTAAGAACAGACTCTGCCCACGGGCCTCGAGTTGTCAAACATGCTCCCAGGAAACTCCAGGGACTGAGACGACATCAACTGGCTCTTTTCCCCAATTCACCACCCAGCCGAGGTTTCCCAAAAAGGGTGCTATCCCATGACGCCTCTGAGGGAATATGGCGGCTCAGATGAGCCAGTAATCGAGATATTGGTGTATAACAAATTTCTTTGGTGCCATACGCACTGCAGTGACGACCACCATTGAAGTAACATGGAGAACATCCTTGCGATAGTGGAGATTGCTGAATTGGAGGGCGAACTGAAAGGGCAAGCTAAGGCATAGCAAGACACAGACACTTCTGCTGATCCTCTCCCAGATTGGGATATGAAAATATGCTGTGCCTGTGAATCACTGATTGCAAAGTTCCATCTAGAGCATAGGTTGGTTGCCAGTGCATGTTGACACGCCCTTGAGGTCCAGAGTGGGCAGAAATGATCCATCCTTTTTGTTTGTTGTTTCTTTTTTTCTGGTCCTCAACGAATAATTATGGAAAAGAAAAAAAGGTAATCTTCCCTTGCCCAAAAGAAAAAAAAAAAAAAAAAAAGGAAGAAGAAAACAGTTTGTATGGGCAAATGGGCACCACTGCTGACCGCAGGAGTAACTTGCCCAAGGTGATATGACAGCCATCCTTTTGTTTCGTAGGATCTGGCCCAGGGATAGATAATTAAAGTGTGTGGTGGATCGGCTCTTGGCATTCTAGCACCCAGCAATCCTTAGTGACTTGGGACCATGCCTGAGAGAAGCAACTAGGGAAGGGGCCCCCAAACCTTCATCATATGCCTGGGGGCCACCTCCTCTGGTGGGACAGAGTCCCTTTGCGCTCTCACAAAAGGGCTGACGACCATGCCAAAATCTGTGAGCAGAGGGGAAGAAGGCCTTCCATACTCCTTACATTCATGATGGGAGTCCTGAGATCTCCCAGGCATTCTGACCGGCAGCTGATGGTAAAGGGCCTCCTGCTCACTTCCATATGCCCCTTGGACCTGTTCCTGGAAAGCGATAAGGTTCTGTCTCCAACCCAGACCCTTTCAATGAGCTTACTCCAAAATGCCCCAGTGGTGGCCAACCAGTGCTTTGGGAGATGTGTCTGATTCCCAGTCTCGCAGGCCACAATTTGAACACCATGTCCCTGTTGACAGGGCACTATCCTAGGCCACTAGACATACCAGGTCGTACATGGCATCATACACAAGGCCACAGTTGACCTCCAAAAGAGGTATAGTATCATCCGACGAGAGAGACTGAATCCTACTGGAGCAGGGATAGAGATGTCAAGTCTACACACGACTGCCAACCTTAGAGCAGCAAAGCATCGCCATGGTGAACTGGTTCTTTAATGCTGAATCAAACCCTTTGGTCCAGAGTAAATCCTTTAAGGCCGATCTGCCTAACACGTAATTCCGGGTCTGTCTAGCAGCACATCCACCTTGGGAATATCAAAACACACAATACATTACTGTTTCAGGAAGAGTGTACACATCTGTCTTATATACCTTTAGCCCCTTAGGCAGGGAGTTCGGGAGAACCCTACTCTGACCAGAATACCTGGATCACCTCTGAAGCAGGAAAGATGTAATATAGTTTTGCAACCCTTGTGCAGGAGTGGATAACCTTTGGCCCCTGCTCCATGTCTGGAGTATCCTGCCATCCAAGGTTGATAAGACCCTGGTAATTAACATCGCTAGTTCCCCTTCTGGAACAGGTGGATTAACATCACAATCTTTCCTATACGTCGCTGAAGGTGAGAGCACTTTGTGTCATCTACAGCAGAGCCCAAGTTGCAGACACAGACAATCTGAAGACAGGCCCCAGCTGCTCCACATCTCAATGATGCAACATTCTATGGGGGACACTTCATCCAGAGGCCACAAAAACAGGCTTCCACTCTCAGATCTGCCCCTCATGAGACCTGCGCTCAGGGCACCCAGAGGCCACAATATCTGAATTTCCATACGCAAAAGAACAGGCTGGTAGTGAAAACAAAAGGGAACAGAGTTCTGGGAACAACAATCCAGGTTTCCTGGAAAATCTCTTTCTTGGCAATGAACCCCCCCCCACTCCACAACATGGGCCATAAGCCACTACCCAACCCCTAAAGGAAGGAAGCGGTCAGTGCATGGTCACCAGAAATCACAGCCCAGATGGTCATTTTTTGAACGCCATAATGCCATCTTGGCAACCACCTAGTGCTGGAGCAGGCAAAGCCAGACCAACTGCATCCCCCTGCTGCAGAGGGGGGGAACAATCTCTCCAGGGACTTGATTCATAAGAAGCTGGCCATGGCCAAAGAACCAGAGTCCGAAAGCATACCTTGCTTGCCACAGGTCAAAACAATGTTTCCTGGAAGAAACACATGATGAAGTTAAGGCAATTGCAATACACAGCACATGCTAAAGCCATGGCGGCTGTAAGCACAAGTTAACAGCGCTTGTATAACAATGCCGTGAAAATGAGCGCTTTGGGTACTAATGCATGTTGGGGTCGCTCAGGCAGAACACGTGCTAGGATTGTGCAACTGCCAGGCACACAATAGCAAGAGTGCTAGTAATACATGCAGAAAATTGTGGGAAACCCTCACACCATGCCAACGGTCACCAGCTTTCATCCTGAATTGCACCCCAGATGGATGGAACCAGGAACCCCTAACAAGGACAATGATGAGGACAAGTCTTGGTACTAAACCCATGAGAGCCCCAAACAGAAATCCATGCAAGGTTCATCTCTACTCCCCATTCAAACTGTTTCTTTTTGCTTTGCAGGCACTGCATGTAAGGTGGTAGGCAGGCAGATAAATTCCTCTAAGAACCTTCTGCAATCTTTGAGAGAGCAATCCTTCCATTTTTCTGACTACCCAATAGGCTCTAATCATGATAAGAGCGTGGATCTGAACCAATTTTCCTTCTTCCTCTGGCTACTGTAAAGACCACAGTCTAGTGGAGCCTCCCACGTCACACTCAAGTAAGAAAGTCACCCTCAAGGTAGTCGTTCACGAGCATTTAAAAGCAATCTTTTCCTCTCAATTATTCAGGATTTTTCTTCAGAGTGGACAAAAATCATTTCCACTATCTGCTGGTGACAAAGAAATACTGAAGAGCCTTCTGGTGGCTGAGGCAGATAGAGGCATGGAAGCGATATCACTGAAACCTGGACTTTTCATTGGTTCTTTGTCTCCAACAATCTGTTGATAGGGGTACACAACACACTTGTCTGGACTGGTCTAGCAGTACGATATGGAAGATGAAATTAGACTTACCTGCTAATTGTTGTTCCTTGAAGACCTCCAGTCTAGTCCTGAACCTCTGGGTTAAGCACCTCCTCCTGCAGCTTTGGAGACTGAGCACGTCACTCTTTTGGTGACCCCCATATAAATACGGCAGGATCTGCCTTCTCGCTCCAGTAACCTATTGACAAAGCAGACTCACGCGAGCAATAACTAAGTAGTTAAAAACAACAGTAACTAACTCTGTACCTATTAACATTTCAGAAGCTCCACTGAACAGAACCTCTTGAACCACACCAGCCAATAGGTATTGTCGTTTTGCGCTGCTGAGGCTAACCTCACCCTCTACCGAGGACCCCCAAGTAGCCCTTAATCCCTTACACACCACTCCCCTTATAAACCACAACCTGCCCCGCCGTGTCTGCGGCCTACTTACCAATTGTCTTCTGCTTCATGCTACAGTCTAAGATAGGGAGGGATACAGGACTAGACCGGAGTTCCTCAAGGAAAAACAATTAGCAGGTAAGTCTAATTTCATCTTCCTTATCGTCCCTCCAGTCTAGTCCTGAACCTCTGGGGATGTAACAGAGCATGAATCAATCACCGGGAGGGACCTGCTAGACCAGCCTGACGCACCGCTGAACCAAAACAATAATCGTTTTCTGCCTGAACATCCAACCGGTAATGCTTCACAAAAGAATGACGCGAAGACCACGTCGCCGCCTTACAAATCTTCAACACCGCCGGCACTAGGTTAGGTTGAACTCTGCCCAAGAAGCCGCTTGCGCCCTCGTCGAAAGGGCTCTCAGCCCCACCGGAACTGACTTGCCTTTCCATATATATAGACTCAATAGTCTCTTTCAACCACCTTGCAATAGAAGACTGACACCGCCTCTCCTTGTCTCGGCCCCCCAAACAACACAAACAATCTTTCCGACTTGCGGAAGGGAGCCGTTCTATGCCATACTTTCACAACACACACCCTACATCCAGCCTATGTAGCCGTCCTATGGGCCCCTTTTTCTTGTTAAGATTGAAAACTGGCAATACCACCACCTGATTCAAGTGGAACGCCGACACCACCTTAGGCAAGAAGGAGGGTACCGTCCTCAAGACTACCTTCTTGCCCTGAAAGGACAAGTAAGGCGCCTTACAGGAAAAAGCCTGCAATTCCGAAATTCTCCTAGCTGAACAAATAGCCACCAAAAAGACCACTTTGAGGTGAGATCCTTTAATGTAGACACACTCAAAGGCTCAAACGGCTCCCACACCAAATTGAGATCCCATGCAGGTACCGCTGTCCTGCATGGAGTTCTCAAAAGCAACGCCGCTCACCAAAATCGCTTCACATCCGGATGAGTCCCGAGGCTCATACCGTGCACTTTCTCTTCTCCCAAAACAGGACAGTGCTGCCAGCTGACTCGTATGGATGCAGCCACCAAGCCCTTATCGACAGAACCATCTTGCAAGAAAGACAGAACTTGCCGCAACCGACGCCTTCAAGGCATGCTCACTCTTACCTTCACACCATGACTCAAACAGCAACCATACTCTAACATACGCCACCGAGGTAGAGCGACGCCTGGACCTCAGCAGGGTAGAAATGACCTGTGGCGAGTAACCCTTTGCCTTCAACCTCGCCCTTTCAATAGCCAAGCCGTAAGCGAGAATTGATCCACCTGAGGCATATTCAACGGCTCCTGCACTAACAGATCTCTTCTGTCCAGCAACCACCATGGCTGCCCCACTAGGAGCCGCATCAGGTCCGCATACCACGGCCTTCGAGGCCAATCTGGAGCAATTAGGATGACCTGTCCCTTGTGCCGCTCTATCTGCTGCAGCATCACCCGCCCTATTAACACACAGGGCGGAAACACGTACAGCAGCTGCTCCTCTGGCCATACCTGCATCAAGGCATCTAAGCTTTCTGATATCCTTTCTCGCCTTCCTGCTGTAAAACCTTGTGGCCCTTCACTGACTCAAACGTTGCCATGAGATCCATCACTGGTGTTCCCCAGTGACGCACCAGAAAGTTGAACACCTCTTTTATGGAGAACTCACTCTCCTGGATCTAGAAACATAGAAACATGATGACAGAAAAAGACCACAAGGCCCATCTAGTCTGTCCTTCCATAACAACAACTACAACAGTCCACTTTTACCTTTAGAGATCCTCTGTTTGGTCCCATGCTTTTTTTGAATTCAGTTACTGTCCTCATCTCTACCACCTCCACTGGGAGACTATTCCCACGGATCCACTACTCTTTCCGTACAAGAAATATTTCCGCATATCACTCCTGAATCTATCTCCCTTCACCCTCATCCCATGTCCCCTCGTCGCAGAACTTGCTTTCAATTTGAAAGAGGCTCTCTCCCTGAACATTTATGCCACAGAGGTCTTTAAACATCTCATCATATCACCTCTATCCCGCCTTTCCTCTAAGGTGTACATATTAAGATCTTTAAGTCTGGTCCTCATATGCTATAGAAACATATAAACAAGAAATCGTCTGTCCACGTTGTTCCACCCCTGCTACATAAGCTGCCGATAAAGCCTCTAATGTTCTTCGACCCCAGCTTAAGAGCTCTCCTGCCTCGTCCTCCAGAGCTATGCTGCTGGTTGCCCCCTTGGTGATTGATATAGGCCACTGCTGTGGCACTGTCTGACAGCACCCTAATCACTTTGCCCTGGCAGCCTGTGCTGCAAGGCCCCAAAGTGCCAACTTCCCCGCTCTCAGTTCCAACCTGTTGATGGACCATTCCTTTCCGTCTCCATCCACTGGCTCTGCGCGAACTCTCCTTCGAAGTGTGACCCCCATCCGAACAGACTGGCATCCTGTTGTCAGAGGCATCCAGCTCGGTGACTCTAAGGGCATCCCCTTCTGTAGACTGTTTGGGCTCAAGCCACCACTGAAGGTCTTCCCTTTTCTCCTGTGGACAGGGGCAACCTCTGAGTCAACCGATTGGACTGATGTGACCATCTCCTGAGTAAGACCCTTTGTAATGGCTTCATGTGGGCTCTGGCCCATGGTACGACCTCTAGCGTTTGCCGCCATCTTTCCTAGCAGTTGCAGATAATGCCATGCTGTAGGAGCTCCCCTCTTTAGAAACGGGCCCGCAGATGAGCTCCCTTAGCCCCTGTGCTCGGAGGAGCGGAAGAAAGAAGACTCTGCCTGCCCTCGTGTCGAGTAGACTCCCCCAAATACTCCATCTCCTGTGAAGACTCTAGCTTGCTCTGTTCTGCATGCATTAACTACCCAGCCCAGACTTTGCAGAAACTCTCCCCTCGGTGGGTAGCCTCCTCGCTTTTCTCTTCTAGACCTTCGCTGGGATCAACCAATCATCTAGATAAGGATGCACCATCACTCCCTCTTTTCGCAATGCTGCCGCCGCCACCACCACCATCACCTTGATGAAGGTTCGCGGAGGCTGTTTTGCCAACCCGAATGGCAATGCCTGGAACTGAAAATGTCCCATAGGGACTGCGAAGCGCAGAAACCCGCTGATGTTTGCCATGCAAATTGGTATGTGCAGATAGGCTTCCGTCCGATCTAAAGACGTGAGAAACTCCCCCTGCCTTACTGCTACTATGACCGATCTCAGGGTCTCCATCTGAAATGTGACACCTGAGGCACCGATTCACCCTTTTGAGATCTAGAATTGGCCGAAAGGCGCCCTCTTTCTTTTGGACTATGAAGTACACACAATATTGACCGCAACCGTACTGGTCCTCCGGCACCAGCACTATCGTCCTGAGAGCCAGAAGCCGCCTTTCTAACATCTTTTGTACCACCAGCTGCTTCGACCGGGCCCTGCATGGAGAGAGAACAAAGGTGTCGAGCACTGGGCACTGGAACTCCATAGCATAACCATTGCGAATGACCTCCAACACCCACTGGTCTGATGTAACCCTGATCCTTCAGGATAGAAACTCCCTTAAACCGACCCCCCCACGGGTATCAACCCTGCCTGGATCCCCCTTACTTTATTGATGTTTCTTGAAGGTCGAGGATGAGTAAGCCCCGAAAACTCTTCCTGCTCCTCTGAACCCTCAAAACCCCTTGACCTATAAGCCGAACGTCCCCGCTGAAACTGACCAAACCTTGGTGAGCGAAAACGCCGAAATGCCCTCTGCTAATTTTTCGTTGTCCCCAGGGCAACGTCACTGCTTCTGCTTATCCTCCGTAACCTTGCGCCCCTTAGGTTCTCTCTGAGATCCTGCACTAACTTATCCAAATCCTCTCCAAACAGGAGCCTGCCCCTGAAGGGAAGCTTACTCAGTGTCGCCTTAGAGGAACCATCTGCAGCCCAGTTACGGAGCCACAAACACCTCCGCGCTGCTATCACCGATGCCATACTCCTGGACAGGCTCGAATAAGATCATACTGGATATCCGCCAAATAAGCCGCCCTTGTCTCCATCCGGGCTGCCTCCTCAGCCACGACCTACAGCTGTATTCCACTAATTCCTCTGACACCATCGAAGACAAGCCCTTGCCACCCACAAATGGAAAGGGCATTGACATCAACACACTTGCTTCAAACAAGGTATCTAATTCGCCTATCCTGGGCATCCTTAAGGGCTGCACTGCACTACCTTCTACTGGTGTGGTTTGTCTTTTTTGGTAATGGCCGCCACCCGCTACCTTCGGAGACTTAAAAAGATCCTTATCGTGGTCCACCAAAGGATAAAGGCGAAGCCATTACTCTTGCTCCCTTCATCCCTGACTCTGGCATGTCCCCATTCCTCTTGAATCATTTCCCTAAACACTCTATGTACTGCAAAATCTTTCTGGGACTTGCGAACTGCCTGCAATAACGGGTCCTCTAACGCAGACTCCTCCACCGGACCCGAAACCGGCATGTTTAAGCGCCTTCAGCATTTCCCTGATAAGCGCCAGCAACTCTTCCCGCCGGAACACTCTCACCACTCTTGCCTGTTCCTCCTGCTCTGTGAGCTCACCTTCCTCCAACTACTCTTCTATCTCTAACTCCTCCAAATTCCTCTGACTGCTCTTCCACATGTCCTGTTTGTTCTGTGATGTCATGAACAATCTCTGCTTCTTAGATGGGACACTGCCCAGTGCTGGCCCATCCATTGTGCAAGAATGTTTGTTTTGCACATGGCCCCGCATTTCAGGATGCCCTGCACAAAAGCTTTCTGCATCTGCTGGTAAATTTAAAAAAAAACCACAAAAAAACCTTGCTGACGCTGACGCCGTGGCAGCAGCAGAATCTAGCGTCCCTCGGGGCCCCCCTGCCTGGGCAGAGTCCTCCATGTGGCCTCAGCTCCCTAAGTGCCAGCTTTCAGAGCTGCGAAGGAGAGCTTCTCCTCATGGCTCTGTTAAGCCACTGGTGCTGATGAGAAACAGGATTTCATGTTTCCCATCAGCCCCGTGGGCTTAAACAGAGCCGCGAGAAAGGGAAACTCCCCCTTTGCGGCTCTGAAAAGTCCACGCTGAGGGAGCTGGGGCCGCATGGAAGACTCTGCTGGCGGGGGGTGGCCCGCGGGATGCTCGATTCTGCTGCTGCCATGTGGGCAGCAGCAGCAATTTTTTTTAAATCTACCTGGGCTATGGGGGGGGAGCTAAGACTGAAAATGGGGTAATGGGGGGGTTCGGACTGGAATGGGGGCTAGGACTGGTAATGGGCCATGGAGGGACTAGGACTGGAAAGGGGCTGATGGGAGGGCTAGGACTGGTAATGGGGTGATGGGGGGGGCTAGGACTGGTAATGGGGTGATGGGGGGGCTAGGACTGGCTATGGGGGGGCTAGGACTGTAAATGGGGTGATGGGGGGGTTAGGACTGGTAATGGGCTATATGGGGGTTAGGACTGGTAATGGGCTATGGGAGGGAGCTAGGACTGGAAATGGGCTGAGTGGGGGGCTAGGACAGGAAATGGGCTGAATGGAGGGGCTCGGATAGGATTAGAAATGAGCTGTGGTGGGGGCTTGTATTGAAAAGGACTCATGGAGGAGCTAACGCTGGCAGGAGGCTCATGGGGGGCTTGGATTGGAAATGGGCTGAATGGAGGGGAGCTAGGATTTGACATCGGCTGATGGTGGGGCTAGGAAAGGACTAGAAATGGGCTGATGGGGGGCTAGGACTGGAAATGGGCTGATGCGGGGATTAGAAGGGAGCGAATGCTGGGTGGGGCTGGAACTAGAAGGGAGCTGATGTTGGGGGAGGATTAGAGTGGGATGGAGCTGGGAGAGTGAAATGGAGAGAGGAAAAATATTTTGTGTGAGAGGGAAGAAAAATCTACATTGGCCGGGTATTGGGAGAGTAATTGGGGATTGAGGATGGAGGGGTAAAATTTGAGTTGATGAAATAAGAATGAGGAAAGATCAAAAGGAGAGAGATTAGTATGTTAAAGCAGATGAAGAGAGAGAATTGAAAAAAAAACTAGAAGAGAAGAAGAAAGGACAAATGGCGCAGACGATGGAGAGTTAGCAGAAGACACGAAGAAACCAGAAGAAAGTGGATGCAGCAATTGCAACTGAAAAAAATGCCCAAAAGGTAGAAAAATATCTCTTTAATTTGAATTTTATTAACTGGAATATGTCAGCTCTGGGAAATGTGCATCATTATTATTTATTTATTTATTTACATTCTCTTATATACCGCACTATTCGGCTACAGCACGGTTTTCACCATGGAACACAAATGCTCAGTACAAATAACATGTATGCGTTTTACAGATAACAGGGAACAAAACTTGGATAACAGGGGAAACTAATTACAAAACTTACTACATGGAATCATAATCAAAGAGGATGCATAGGAAACACAATCCACGTCATGGTTTTGAGTGTCAACTTGGTGTGTTGTTGGTATGCTATAAGTTTACGTCTGCGCTTTGTTTAGTACAAGAGGAAATTAATTTAAGTTTTATTTCTACAGTAGTGTTGTACATTCCAAGTTTGGCTTTTGGGGTTCCCAGTTTTAATTATTGTCTTCCTGTTTTCTAAATTGTGATTCCATGTTTGGATCTGGTCTATGTTCTGCATGTGTAACTGAGCTGAGGTATTCTTGTTTTATGTAATTCCTATTTGACATTGCCACTTCTTCCTCTTTCCCCAGTAGGTCATGTATTGTTATTCTCTGAAATGTCTGCAGTGTTCCCTTTTGATAGGTAGGGTCTGGTGCTTTGTAAGTTCCTGGTAGTGCTGTTACGATACGGCGGGTTTGCTATGGGTTCTAAATGGGCAAGTGTTTGTAGTAGTTCCTAATGTGCCTGGCGGTTGGCAATGGATTATAGTAATGTAGAAATCTTTTAGTCCTTGCTTTATCCATACACTCATTGAGAGGCATGTTTACTAAAAGTTAGCGTATGGTAACATTATGCAAATATTTATGTAAAATGCAGCCCCTTATGCAAATGAGGCTCCGCACCCAGTCTCCGCATATTGCCCCGCACCCCCCCTTGGGCTGCCCCTGACACTGCCCACAGCCGAGTCCTAGCTGAGGTCCTGGGCGTTTTCCCCCCAGTCCCCCCCCTCTCCTGCCCATGCCGGTACACGCCCCCTTCCCCGAGGGCTTGTTGCAGCATGGTTAGGAATTCCCGGGAGAAAAATCGCTGCCAACCCACCCTGAATCAGGGCTGGTGAATAAGGAACGTCCTGGTGCCGTGGATGGTCCTGCTACCAGCTCCAGGAGGGGTTCTGACAGAGAAAGTGGATCAGGAAGGCCCAATAGTTTGTCCCTTTTGGCTCCCTCCCCCCCTTTGTCCGTGGCTCTATTCGTCGAGGCTGCTTCCCTGCAGACATCCCCTGCACACCCCAGCTTTCAGACAGTGGACCCCTTCCTTGCCCCACATAGCAAACACAAATGGCTTGGAATGCATGCCTGTCAGCCAGCATCTCCGGTTCAGCACTTACTAAAAACTTTTTTTTTTTTTAAAACAATACCAGGAGACCTTACAAAAAACTCTCCCTGCTAGCCCCTGTCATCCGCAGCTAGTTTTCTACTCGATGGCAGGCGTGACGCTACCACAATGTCTCTGGCGCTTTTCCCCACGTGGCTGCGGCCTACCGGACCCGAAATTACCACGCGCTCCTACTGCCCGCTTGGCTGCCTGCCTCTCTGCTTGCCTGCACGGCACTTACCTCGTTAGCTTGCTTTCTCGCCTTTCCGCTTCAAAAAACACTTCTCCTGCTCAATTCCACCACGCTTTGCCTGTCAGCGGCATCAGCGTCGGGAAGAGCACCAGCGAGCCAGCGAGAGACAGTGAGACTCTGTCTGAGATGGCGTCGTCCAAACTGCCGACGCGATCCCCGGCAGCCGCCCACTGCTAACTCTCAACCGGTGTTCTCCGCTAGTCGGCTCCTCACCCACATGGTGGGTTCGGGAGCCAGATTCCTCCTCCTGCCTCCTGCACTCTGCACCCGCCAGTACTCCTGATCTGTAGCTAGTGAGGGGGGGGGGAGGAGGAGTGAGGAGGCAGCCCCTGCAGCCTAATTCCTCCCGGGCAGGCTGACTCTGCCTTTAAAATCTGCAGAACAACTGCAGATCCCTCTTCTCTTTTCTTTTAACCAATGATTAAATTAAACCCACTAAGCTAAACTAACTCTCCTTATTCATTTCCCTAGTGAGTCCTGAACCTCCTAGGGTCAATATTCCTCCAGCTGCCTTGGAGACTGAGCTTACTGAAGCGAGAAGGAGGATCCTGGCCTATTTATATGGTGGTCACCAAAAGAGTGACATGCTCAGTCTCCAAAGCTGCGGGAGGAGGTGCTTAACCCAGAGTTTCAGGACTAGACTGGAGGGACGATAAGGAAACTCTGTTTAGTGAGCAGCTTCAAAGCAACTGCCTGGATCGCACAGAAAAAGGGGTTACGCAACTCTCTAACATCCCCTCATGACTGATACCAATTTTTGTTTGCAATTCTGGAATTAAGCAAGTCCAGAAAGCTTCTCCATCTACTGGACCTTCTGGTTAAAATCTGCTTTCTTTCTCTCTTTGTCAGGCAGGCTTCATTAACAATGAAAGAGCAAACATTAATAAATTATGATACGACCAAACAACTGGATTCATTTTGCAATTAAAAATAAACCTGAGGTGGAGTATGAATAAACCTAAGGTAGATTTGCATTCGACTGAGGAGGTGTGCGTGCAAATGTATATCATGCATGTTTATTATGGATAGCTTGAATTCCTAAGCAGTACCTGTCCTTTGAGGACCAGAGCAAGACAACCTGCATTAGAACTTAACAAAGAAAGCTTGCCAAGGGGAGACAATTATTCTGATTTCAGCATGTAAGAGTGTGGATTGTAGAAACAAACTAACATGCAATAATGACCTATTTGCACCTAAATCAATTCTCTTAACAACGTATTAACAATATGTAAAGTTTAATGAGACTACAAAATTGCTTGTCCACATTTCTAGTCCACGGTGTTCACGGTAAAGACCTCCATAGCTGAAACAGTGCAATTACAATTTCTGAATGGAAAGTATTCACAGATTCTATAATAATTAGCTTTCTGAAAATATTGGGGAATTATTTACCAATTAAATTTCTTTTCAAAAATTCCAGACACAGAAAATCTATATGCATGGGATGTAATTCAGGTCACACATATTTAGTAAACTTAGCTATGATATGAATATGCACTTATTTGGTAGCCTGACTTCTAGCAATATCACCTCAGGATTACTGCCAGGGGTCACAGAGTCTCGGATGCCACTTTTGAGCACAGGGCCAGCCAAGCAGGAGTAAGTGGGGATCAATCCTACAACTAGACACCAGGGATACCCAGGAAGGTCTGGGATCAGAACGGGGGGGGGGGGGGGGGGGGGGCACTTAATGTTAGGTGGAAGAGATCAGATGTAACAGGGACAGGGGGAAATGCTTACAGGCGGGTGGGGGGGGGGTAGGATCTGGAAGGGGTCTGATGGCTGCACTGTTAAATCGGGGGAGGGATCAAGGTCAGGGGTAACTGAGGTCAGTGGTTGGTGCGACAGCAGACCTCGACATTGACAGCTTCCCCTTCCAGCGGGCTTATATGTCCCTCAGGGCAGCTGTAACTGCCAATATTAATAATTTTCCCTAGAAACATAGATTCTTTATGTGAAATGGGGACACCATGGGGTTTGTTTACTAAACAGCAGTAGCGGTTTCCATGTGATATCGGAGCCATACCCATGTCTATGTTGTAGGCTCGCTTTAATCACTCCTTCACCCTGTGCTGACCATCTCTCCATGAAATTCAAACATGCTAAGCATCCCCACATTTAAAAAGTCCCCGTTTTAAAATGGCATTTACGTGTGTAGGACAATCTACACATTTAAATGCTGCCGTTTAGACATGGGGATGCTTCTTAAAAAAAAAGCCCTACATAATACTGGGCTTCTTGTTAGATCAGAAATAAGCATCTGGACGTTATACTGGATGAGCAATTAATTCTAAAGCAACGTATCAAGAAAGTTGTCTGATATGCATCTTTTAAAATGCATATGCTGCAAGATTAAAACCATTCTTATTAACGAATGATTGTTCTGTCCATCTTTCAGGCATTTATATGTCCATATCTGAATTATTCAATTCTATTTTCTCAGGTCTGCCCCATGTCTAAACTTCAGGCACTCCAGATTATACAAGATACTACAGTAAGGATCATTTGGTGATTTTGCATCATGCTGGGGGTTGTGGAGTTCCATTGGTTATTAATTACTTATCATATCGAGTATAAAGTGCTACTGCTACTGTTTAAGACTATTCATGCAATGCTGGACCCAGTATGGTTTCAATGCTATCTCCTTATAAATCTGTTATATTAGGGCATTCATGTTTGTATAGCACCTATGTAGCCCAGATATTAAGGGGGTTATTTTAGATGCCTTATTTGCATTTTACATGTGTATGTGCTAGCATATATATGTGTAAAAGGCATCCATGTCCAAATAGTCACTTTAGAAAAGATACACTTTATACGTGGATCCTCATATCACCTTAAAATTTTACGGAGGCATGCCAGGCCTGGGAAGGACACGAATCTGCACATGTATTTCCTATTTCATATAGGGAAGGCACGTGTCAGCCCAAAATTGTTGACGAAGGATGTGCAGTCATTTGAAACCACAGAGGGAATGCTAATAACATCTTCTGTATGGTTTCATGTCCTTTTTGAATGAAAACAGAAGAAAACACCCACAAAATATCATCACTTTCTGCCTGTTGTTAATAGCGCACACTATCACTAAATAGTGCACGTTTTGAGAGAGAGTGTATGCTATGAGCACAAAGTGTGCACTATTGAGCTATAGTGTTGCTGCTGAACAGTGAGCACTATCACTCAATAGCAATGCACACTTTTTGCCTATAGTACTCACTATTACTCTGAAACAAAATTTAAAAATGAAAAAAAACAAAAACTAAAAATCTTGCAAAAAAACACAGAAAACTAGACAAAAGAAAACATTTTGGCCTGCACACCCCTATTGTCCAAATCCAGATTTACACTTGCTCCCTGACACTGATAGTAATTTAAAAGTGTTCCTTTTGGTCACATTCCTTTACATAAGGGATTAAGGGAGATATCCCCCATAAACACCCAATGTTTATTTTCCCCCTCTGACCTGAAATGGGCTCAAACCAGAGTCTTTTGTAATGAATTTAGGGTATTTGCATGTGTGTCTGGTGCAAAACGGCACCAGACACACATGTAAGTGCCATTATTCACACGTTCATAGAGAAATGCCGGCACTTATATATGTAAGTTACCAGGTTTCTCCATCAATCTTGATGTATATTGGTGAACTAGCTCCTCCCACTGCATGTTGATGTGTACTTTAGAAATGGCTCCATGTTTTAGCAGAGTTGCTCCTAAAATACTGTCAGTAGTGAGTATGTCCTGACTATGACATCTCACTTCTAATGTACCCATCCTATCTAAAATATGACTTTAAGAGTATAAGGAAGGTCAAGTCCTAGGCAAGAGCCTTCTCTGTGGTTGTGCCCACCCTTGGGAATAACCTGTCTGTAGAGATACCGGATATATATGACTTTATGACTTTTCAGAAGAAAGATAAGACACATCTATTTTCACAGGCTAGATGTTTGGTATTTATAATGTGGCTCTGCATTTTAATTGAGCTTTTGGATTGATTCAAATGTTTTTGTCTTTTGGTACCAACCGAGCACATTATGGATTGTGCTGGATATAAATGCAATAAATAAATAAATAGTGGGTACAAAGACAAAGTGATGTGCATAGGGAAAAATAATCTTAACTATAAATACACAACGATGGGCTAATATTGTCTCAATCAAGAAAAGGATCTTGGAGTCACTTTTGATCATACTCTGAAATTTTCAGCTCTGTGTGCACTGGTGGTCAAAAAATCAAATAGAATGATGGGAACTATTTGGAAATGAATAAAACAGATGACATCAAAATCTGCCACTACTAATTCATGATGCAACTGCACCTTCAGTATTGTGTGCAATTCTGGACCCACCATAGCAAAAAAGATTCAGCAGAAACCAAAAGGTACATACCGCAGAAGGATAACTAAAATGACGAAGGGATGGAATTCAAGAGAGGCCAAACAGTTTCGGGTTCTTCAGCTTGAAGAAGGGTTGATGGAGAAGGGATATGACAGAAGGTTATAAAATGTAAGTGGGGTGCAACAGGTAAATAGAAAATGGTTATTTGTCTGTCCAAATAGTGGAAGGACTAGGGGCACTCCGCGAAACTAACTAGTAGCAAATATAAAACAATGAAGCTGGGGAATTTGTTGCTAAAGACTGTGCTCAAGGCATAGGTTCCTAGAAGGAAAGTCCATCAAACATTACTAGCTATGTAGAACTGTGAACACCACTGCTTACTCATGGAAGTGAACAATAAAGAATGCATCTACTCTGACATTCTGTTCTATCCATTATCCATTGTTGGACACAAGATAGTGGGCTCAAGACATTGAGGTCAATGGACCATTGGTCTATCATGGCATATAATGTTGTTATGTTTTTCCCTGTGTATAGCAATCATGTTTAAAGCAGTAGTTCTCAACCCAGTCCTTTGGGACCCCTAGTTCAATTGGGTTTTCAGGGTACCCGCAATGAATATGCATGAGATAGATCTGCATACAATGGAAGCAATAAACGCAGATCTATCTCATGCATATTCATTGTGGATATCCTGAAAACCTGACTGGCCTGGGGGTCCCAGAGGACTGGGTTTAGGACCACTGGTTTAAAGATATGTTGAACCTGTGGTGTCACTACTCACTGCTATATTCAACAGTTTGCAAACGATCTATTTTTCATGCATTTTTTCACATATTTTGAATCCAGTTTGCTTTCAAAACAGTCTGTTTTGAAGACGTAATTCCTTTAGTTTCTTTTAAACCTGCAACCTGGTGCCTAAAATTCCTTCCTATATAAATGATGGTGAAAAAGATTTTACTATTTCCTATTGACGTCATTCATCAGTTTAGAGGACAGAAATGATGTTATAATGAATAATTACTGAAGAGAGCTGAATACGTAAAAAGCTATTCTGAGTTTAAAAAGGCTTATTAATAAATAAAAAAATAATGGTAATGAGGATGGCCAGGCCCCAAGACATCGAATGCATTATTGACACCAATAGTCGTATATTAAGGATGTGCATTCATTGGCGCACATCAGTTTTTTTCGGGTGCCATGACAATTTAGTGCATGCAGATTGATTTTATAAGCACACACCTAAGAGTTAATGTGCAGGAAATCTATTTCCATGTGTTAGAAAGTTCTATTACACATATTAAGACATTATAAAGACAAACATGTCAAATTGGGAACCTCCCTCCATATCAGGAAATTTTTAGAAAACTCCAAAAAACAAACCAAAACTGTTTTTGCCGTGCACATTGCTATGCAATATGCATAAACGTCATTACTCTCTCAAACATGTATAGTTGGACCAATAGAAAAAGGTGAAGGAGGTGAAGAAGCCAGGAAGGCTACCCACTCTCTCATAATATCTCCAACAATGGCTGAGTCAAAAAGATAGAAGAGGTGGGGAGCAGGGGACCAGAAAGGGGACATATTAATGAAGACTGTACAGAGTGGAACAAACTGGCAACAATGTACTTAATTTCAAAGCATGAGCATGGCATGAGATTTTAGCATGTGCCAATATGTAGAAAATCTTTTCTCCGTCTCAGCTGTCTTGTTAAGCAATATACAGCACAATCTGTTTCTAGGCAAAACTATTTTCTTAATGCAGACCATTAACTGCTTAACACTGGTAAACTAGGCAACTTGTCACTAGAGCTAGAGAGAGCATATAGGATGCTGCAAGTGTTTTGTGCTGAGCTCATGGTACAGCAAGACCGTTCCACGCGCAGGACCCAATAGGCAGGCAGAGCTCCGGAGTCTCAATGCGTGGATGAGACAATGGTGCAGAGATGAGGGGTTCGGATTTGTTAGGAACTGGGGAACATTCTGGGGAAAGGAGGGGCTCTTCCGAAGGGATGGGCTTCACCTTAACCGGGATGGAACCAGGCTGCTGGCATTAACCTTTAAAAAGGAGATAGAGCAGCTTTTAAACTAGATAATAGGGGAAAGCCGACAGTCGCCCAAGAGCGCATGGTTCGGAAGAATGTATCCTTGAAGGATACTACAAAAAGCAGAGAGGTTCCAAAAAAGAGTAAAGTAGCCCAAATGCCCTCGAGTATGGAGCAGACAGAACTTAAAGATCCCAAATTACCCATGTCTACCAATAGCCAAATTAATATGAATAAAATACAGTCTCTAAAATGCTTGTATGCAAATGCTAGAAGTCTACAAAACAAGATGGGAGAGTTAGAATATATAGCACTAAACGAGAGGTTAGATATGATTGGAATATCAGAGACATGGTGGAAGGAGGACAACCAGTGGGACACTGTGATACCTGGGTACAAACTATATCGAAATGATAGAGCTGATCAAATTGGTGGAGGGGTTGCGCTCTATGTTAGAGAGGGCATTGAGTCAGAAAGGATTAAAGTTTTGCAAGAAACAAAATTTGCTGTAGAATCTCTATGGATTGAAATTCCATGTAAAAAGGGGAAGGCGATGGCAGTGGGGGTGTACTATCGTCCGCCTGGCCAGAATGAACAAATGGATGATGAAATGCTCAAAGAAATCAAGGAAGCTAGCAAAAGTTACAGTGCAGTAATAATAATGGGTGATTTCAATTACCCCGGCATCGACTGGGTCAGTGTCACAACAGGACATGCTAGGGAGATAAAGTTCCTAGATGAAATAAATGACTGCTTCTTGGAGCAGCTGGTTCATGAACCGACCATAGGGGAAGCAATATTAGACCTAGTCCTTAGTGGAACACCAGATGTAGTGCAAGAGATAAGGGTGTTGGGGCCACTTGGCAATAGTGATCATAGCATGATCGCCTTTGATTTAATTAGTGGAGGAGGGATAGTAAGGAAATCCACAGTACTACCCTTTAACTTTCGAAAGGGAGACTATGATAGAATGAGGAAAACAGTTAAGAAAAAACTAAAAGGAGCAGTTGCAAAGGTTAAAGACGTACATCAAGCTTGGGTGTTGTTGAAAAATACTATCTTGGAAGCCCAGACCAGCTGTATTCCACGCTTTAAGAAAAGTGGAAGGAAGTCCAAAAAATTGCCAGCATGGTTTAAAGCTGAGGTCAGAGAGGCTGTTGTTGCCAAAAAAGCATCTTTCAAGAAATGGAAAAAAGAGCCAAATGATGAAACCTGGAAACAGCACAAGCACTGGCAAGTCAAATGCAAGGCATTGATAAGGCAGGCAAAGAGAGAATTTGAGAAGAAGCTTGCTGCGGAAGCAAAAACGCGAAATAAAGACCTTTTCAAGTACATTCGTAGCAAAAAACCCGTGAGAGAGTCAGTTGGTCCATTAGATGATAAAGGGGTTAAAGGAGCACTAAGAGGCGACAAGGCGATAGCGGAGAGACTGAATGAATTCTTTGCTTCGGTCTTTACTGAGGAAGATGTAGGGATGTTACCCACGACTGAAGTGGTATTTAAAGGTGTGGAAGAATTGAAGGAAATATCGATACATCGGGAAGATGTCCTACAACTATTAGATAAACTGAAGAGTAGCAAATCACCTGGGCCGGATGGTATACATCCAAGGGTGTTGAAAGAACTGAAATTTGAGATTGCAGACCTGCTATCAGTAATCTGTGAACTATCATTAAAATCATCTCTAATACCTGAGGATTGGAGGATCGCCAATGTAACACCAATTTTTAAAAAGGGTTCGAGGGGTGATCCGGGAAACTACAGACCGGTGAGCCTGACATCAGTACCGGGAAAAATGGTAGAAACCATCATAAAGAACAAAATTACTCAGCATATAGATAGTCATGACCTAATGGGAGACAGCCAACATGGCTTTAGACAAGGAAGATCTTGTCTTACTAATCTGTTATGTTTTTTTGAAGGAGTGAATAAACAGGTGGACAAAGGTGAGTCGGTTGATATTGTGTATCTGGACTTTCAGAAAGCCTTTGACAAGGTCCCTCATGAGAGACTTTTGGCAAAACTAAAGAGTCATGGGATAGGAGGCAGTGTACTACTGTGGATCAGGAACTGGTTAAAAGATAGAAAGCAGAGGGTAGGGCTAAATGGCCAATTTTCCCAATGGAGAAAGGTGAATAGTGGTGTACCCCAGGGATCTGTGCTGGGTCCGCTGCTTTTTGACATATTCATAAATGACCTGGAAAGTGGAATAACAAGTGAGGTTATCAAATTTGCTGATGACACAAAACTATTTAAAGTTGTTAAAAACCCAGGAGGATTGTGGAAAATTGCAAGAGGATCTTGATAAATTGGAAGACTGGGCATCAAAATGGCAGATGAAATTTAATGTGGAGAAGTGCAAGGTTATGCACCTAGGGAAGAACAACCCAAACTATGGTTACACGATGCAAGGTTCCACATTAGGAACCACCACCCAAGAAAAAGATTTAGGCGTCCTTGTGGATACCATGTTAAAACCCTCGGCCCAGTGTGCAGCGGCGGCCAAGAGAGCAAATAGAATGCTAGGTATGATAAGGAAAGGAATGGAAAATAAAACAAAAGATATTATAATGCCTCTATATCGTTCCATGGTGAGACCGCACCTTGAATATTGTGTGCAATTCTGGTCGCCATATCTTAAAAAGGATATAGCAATTTTAGAAAAGGTTCAGAGAAGAGCCACCAAAATGGTAAAGGGGATGGAAGGCTACTCCTATGAAGAAAGGCTAAAAAGGTTGGGGCTCTTTAACCTGGAAAAGAGACGGCTGAGGGGAGATATGATAGAAGTCTATAAATTAATGAACGGAGTGGAACGGGTAAACGTAGATCGATTGTTTTACCTTATCAGAATATAGAAAGACTAGGGGACATGCAATGAAGCTACAGGGTAAACTATTTAAGACTAATAAAAGAAAATATTTTTTCACTCAACGTGTAATCAAACTCTGGAATTTGTTACCGGAGGATGTAGTAAAGGCTGTTAGTGTAGCTGGGTTTAAAAAAAGGTTTGGACAAGTTCCTGGAGGAAAGGTCCATAAACCATTAAGAAGGGACCCAGGATATCAATGCTTGAACCAATACAAGCATTGTGGAACCTGTGTCCCTTGGGGAAACTGCTAGGTACGTATGACCTAGATTGGCCACTGTTGGAAACAGAATACTGGGCTTGATGGACCTTGGTCTGACCCAATATGGCATATCTTATGTTCTTATGTTCTAAGACTGACTGAGTTGACAAGAAATATGCTCACTTTGAGAAAATCATTCTAAGATGTACAGTTGAGTTCAGCTGGGCACCTGAAACCAATTTGAGAATCATCAGTCAAGCTAAAAGACCAGACTGCTTGGGCTGAAGGAGATGAGGGAGAGACCTGCATGCAAAGGTTTCTTGGATATCAATGAAGGCAGTTCTTGCAGGGAAACAGAAGTTAGAGTGCAGCCGTTCACTCTGTAATTAGGGAGCAGAAAGTTTCTAAGAAGCCAGCAGTGAGGTAGAGTAAAAGAAGAGGCTGGGGTCTGTACTGTGGAGAGTCAAACACACCTCAAGGTAAAAACTTTACTGTTTGAAATGCCCATTGGATCAAGCTATGACGGGAGCCTTTAGCTGTCAGATAACGGCTCTGACTAGAAGCAAGTGGTGAAGCAGGGCCTTGGAACTCTAAACGAAGTGTGAGAAGCAGTGTGAGAGTGCCCTGGCTTGTCTGTGTGAAGAAGAATACAAATTCTGGGTTCCATCCTTAAAGAGCTGGCTGACAGCAACTGCCCTGTGATGATCCCTTCGACAATTTCTACTAGAATTGAGGCACTGGCCAATGGATTCTCTCTTGTTACACACAAGAACTCAATCCTTGTACCCTGCAGACCTTCTCAAAGAACAGCCCCAACAAACATGAACAGTGGGTGCTTTGCTCACATAGATGCTACCCCTGCAGATACAGATACATGTAAGAATACTAACTAGAAACACTGGGGCCCCTTTCATTAAAGTCTGGGAAGACTGTGCACTTAACGTGTGTTATAAACACACGTTAAGTGCAAAGCCCTGTGTTTGTGATTGGCGGCATGATCGGCATGATCCCGGAAGCCAAAGCACAAGCGAGTGCCATAATGTGGGGCACAATTAAAGCGGGTGTACAAGCGACACACCTGGAAATATCATTAGGTGCATCCATGCTAAACTGCCATGTTAATGGTTTTCCATGTGCTTATGTGCTCTCCACACCCACACTCTGCACTTAAGTTGCCCACTATCCACATGAACGTATGAGTGCCAGTTAACGTGCGTCTTGGCAGTTGGAAGTTGGCATGCCCACGCATTGGTGTTCATTGAGGCCAGTTACCGCACGCTATAGTGCACATTAACTGGTTAGAGGTGCTTAGTGAAAAGGCCCCATTATCATCTATGTTAGCCCAATAAAACAGGAAGCCATAAATCAACTCCTTTTCTCTCTTATCTGAAGAAATATGTAGTGCCAGTCATGCTAATAACTATGTCGAACAGAAATAAATGGACACTTCTGGAATAGCTTACTTTTAATGTCCTTTTCCACAAGAGTGCCCGACATTGTCACCAAGCAGCAAAGAAAGCTTTTCATTTGTGCCCATGCAGTCTAATAGATCTGCCACAAACAACTTTCTGTAATATTCTGCCTTTGCAATGGTGCCAAACACTACGGGGGTCATTTTAGAAGTTCTATTCATGCTTTGGAGTCTGAAAATGGATAGGCAAACATTCAAATCACAGAGATAACCCCACATCCATTTCCTAAAAATGTGGGGATGTCCATCTAGAAGGGCAGCATGGCAGGGGCATGTCCAGGGCATTCCGAAGACCTTAGGTGTGTGTACGCTTGATTTCAGACATGGCTGGCACATCTCCACTCTTGACTAGAACAAACAATCTATGATCTTGTCGGAGTACCTTAAATATAATCGCAAAATCATTCACAAAAGGCCCTCCTCAGCTAATTGTCAAAATAATGTACAATTATTTAAGAGACCCTCACAGTGGGGAATAAACAATGTACAAAAATACTAACCAATTGCCCATAGCACCATCATCAGTGTCAAACATTTGTGCAAGTGTGGAGGAGATTAAAGGGGATATACAAACTATAACTACTCAATTGAAAAATCCTTAGTGAAAATTTTGATACACAATTCAGCACGTTACAATGATCTTTGTCAACTTATTGAGGTTCAGTCCATAAGATAAAATGGAATAAATTATAACGAGAAGAATTTATCAAAAAATTTCTGTATATCTGTGGATGTATTTGGATTATTTAGAGGGCAAAAAGCATTTATCATTGGATCAATCATCAGGTTTGTCTTCAGGCAGATGTATGTTTCTTAAAATAGTTGGTATTTTTTGAAGTATATACTCTTTTAGAAAAATAATGAAAATTCTTTAGACTAAATTCAATATAAAATGTAATTACAAATTTGCACAAAGTTTTGAGACCGATGATGGCTCTATGGGCAATTGGTTAGTGTGTTTATACACTATTTAATGCCCAGTCTGAGGGTCTCTTAAATAATTGTACATTATTTTGACAATTAGCTGTGGAGGGCTGGGGCATGAATAGGCATCTGAAAAGTGCTTGTTTTGGCAGTAAAACATCTGGAGGACCTAGAGAAGATGGTGCTCTAATATCCCAAATACTATTCCCAACTGTAAAGACAATTGATACTGTAGGTATTGTGGAAACCTATTTTGTGGTGGTCACACTATCGAATGTCTCCGCTAGCAGAATGGTAGGCTGGAATGCTTCTCCTGTGTGGAATACCATAGCAGGGACATCTATGTAGCCTTCGCAATGACGCCGACTGTATATTGGGTATGCCCATGTTTCTGAAATCATACCCAAGCTTGGACATGCCTAGCCTTTTTTGAAACTTTTCACCTGGATGTTCCAGATTGCACCTGAACATCATTTCTAAAATGTGCCATCACGTCGATGCAAACATCATATGTATGTGCTCATTTTTCTACTGAGTACCAAAATGGTCAATGTATGGATCACCATAGTGGCTTCCTTATTTTCAGGCCTTAAAATATTGGCATTCCTCCAGCTCATCTTCCACAATTAGCATTGTGGAACCAAAATCTAATCTAATATGTCCTCCTGCCAGATCTGGTAAGGATTCCAAACTCTGAAGGCAGGGTAAGAGTAAGCAGTAATAGTGTCTTTAAATTTCACTACAATGCTGGCTTGCCAGCAAATGGTGTCTTCTTTTGTATTTTTCAGACTCCAATCTGGTTATCACAGTCCTTGCCAGTATAAAGACTGAAGAGGACCATCCTACTTCGTGTGTATCAAGAAGCGCAAATGGTGAGGAGGATGCAAATACCCCAATGGTTACAAGAGGACCAAAAGTAATACGAGGGTCTAGGAGACCAGTTATGACTAGTTGCAGGACAACAGCTGTTAAGTGTCCTTTATGCTGTGATTACTGTCCAGCATGGAAGCTTGCATGTTTTCACATTATATCTGTGGCTAGAAGGACCTGCATTCTGGTATTTTCTTTGCATTTGCCAGTTAATCTTGCATTTTTTCCATGGTGAATGCTCATTGCTCCATTTCTTTACCCTGAAGATAGTCTATGACAGTATTATTCACTCTTAGTCTTCAAAAGTCAGCCATGTGTCAGATTTTCAGGATATTCTTAATGAATATGCATGAGAGAGATCTGCATATAATGGAAGTAGTAGGAATGCAAATCTCTCATGCAATTCATTAGAGCAATGCTGAAAGCTTGACCTGTTGGTGGCCCTCATGAACTGGGAGTGAATCCAAAGGGTCTATAGCTTTGTTTGGTTCTTGTGCTTAGGGTGCAGGTCCTCCTTTCCTACAGGAGCGCTCCAGATCAACCAACAGTAAGGATTTAAGGGTTTGTTTTATTATATTAAATTGTTAGCTCTCTGACTGGGAGCTCTTTAAAAGGGTTTTTTGTACATTTTTAAAGCAAGGTTACTTTCTTTTTGGTGCTTTAGTGGGACTTTCCTTGATCACAGTAGGTGGTTGAAAACTCCAGTAACCTCCTCAGCTTTGGGAAAACTGCTAACACCTAATCAGGTGTTAGTTCCCTCCCTACCCACCCCGACTCCCACCCACCCCTAGCGAGTAGTCTTGCTTTATAGGGCACCTCCCCATTTGACAAAGCACAGAGAATTGGACCAGCACATTTTGAATATAATTAAGGAGATTTAACTGCTTTTTCTCTGAAAGGACAGCTGGGAAACCGGCTGGTACTTGGTAGATCTCTCTCTTTTGCTTTAAAGAGATACCTAAGCTCCACGAACAGAACAATGGCTGGGAAAAATCGTATCGCTAAACCTGTTGCCCCCGTTACAGCTTCTGCCTCGGTCCAGACAGAGGTCCTAATGCCAGTTGAAGGACCGGTTCCATGTGCAGGGTACCTGCATGCTGAAGCTCTGAGGAACCAAGTGGAGGACCTCAGAGAGGAGGGGGCGAGGCTGAGGAGCATTCAAGACAGTGAGAAGTAAATTGATGAGATGCTTCTTGCAGCAACCAAGCTCTCCAAGCAGAGGAGAAGATGGGTGCCAACAGAATGTCGAGGTTGGACACAAGTCACCAGGGCCTGCAAAATCACCAATCCATCTTCTCCAGCCCTTGAATTGAAGAAACCATTATGCAGCCCTGGAAGTGGAGGAGGTGAAAGCAGCCCTGGAAAGGGAAGAACCAGAGCTCAAGTACCCAAAGTTGCAGAATCAGTGGACCATAAGGAAACGAAGGGTAGTGGTAGTTGGAGACTCTCTTCTGAGGGGTACTAAGGCATCCATCTGCCGACCAGACTTGATATCCAGAGAGGTATGCTGTCTGCCTGGTGCCAAAATCCAAGATGTTACGGAGAGTTTGCCGAGACTCATCAAGCCCACTGACTATTACCCAATGTTGCTAATCCATGTTGGAACAAATGATACTGCCAGGTATACCTCGGAACGTATCAAAAGTGACTTCATGGCTCTGGGACAGAGGGTGAAGCAGTTAGGTGCACAGGTGGGTTCTCTTCAATCCTCCCTGTTGAGGGTAAAGGCCAAGGCAGAGAAGCTCGCATCCTGGAGATGAATGCATGGCTGCGTGGATTGTGTCATCGAGAGTGTTTTGGTTTCCTAGACCATGGGATGCTGTTCCAAGGGTTACAGAACAGAGATGGCATCCATCTGTCAAAGAAAGGTCAACGCATCGTCAGTAGTAGACTGGCTAATCTATTGAAGAGGGCTTTAAACTAGATTCGTTGGGGATGGGTGAAGAAAGCCCCCAGGTAAGTGAAAGCCCCCAGGTAGGTGATACATTAAATACCTTTATGGAAATGGGTAACAGGGGTAACATATGGAAAGCAGTGTGTATAAATGCCCGTAGCATGGGAAATAAGATCCCTGATGTTGAAGCTGTGGTGGAAGTGGCTGACTTGGATTTAGTGGCAGTTACAGAAACATGGTTCACAGAAAACCATGATGGGATGTAACTATACCTGGCTATACTTTATTCAGAAAGGACAGGGTAGGAAGAAGGGAGGAGGAGTGGCACTATATGTAAAAACTACTATTAAAGCTTTGGAATTACAGAGCGTAAAAGGGAGAGGGGAGGCATGGTGGGTTAAACTAGAAAGAGGGAAAGAGAAATCTATTTACATTGGTATGATATACAGACCTCCCTCACAAGAGGAAGAGGTGGACTAGAGTTAATTGAAGACATGCGCAGCATTGCTAGGAAAGGGGAAGTGCTACTGATAGGAGATTCCAATATGCCAGATGTTGATTGGCACATTCCTGCTGCAGTATCATCTAGAAGTAAGGAGATCCTGGATTCTCTACAGGGAGAACTAATCAGGCAATAGGTAACAGACCCCACACTAGAAGGGGCCATAAAGGACTAGGAGCTTACCAATGGTGAAAGTGTTACTTATGTTGTAGTGGGATATCATTTTGCATCCAGTGATCACCAGATGGTGTGGTTCAGTATTAGGACTAGGGCTGCTAGAATCCATGCAAAGGTGAGGATCTTAGACTTTAGGAAGACTAACTTTGCGAAGATGGGCCAATACCTCAGGGAGTCGTTAGTTGGATGGGAACAGCTGAGGGATGTAAAAAAAACAGTGAGAAAAACTGAAAGGGGATATTTTAAGGGCAACCAACCTTTTTGTTAAAATGGCAAGTAAAGGTAAAAGGAAAAGGGGACCGCTATGGTTTTCGAAAGAAGTAGTTGAAAAAGTGAAGAAAAAGAGGGAGGCCTTCATGAAATACCAGAGATCAGAGAGAGAGGAAGACAGGCATCGTATTTGGAAAAAACTTAAGAGAAGCTAGCAAAGTAGTCAAGAAGGCAAAGATTCAAAAGGCGGAGGAAATAGCCAATGCAATAAAATGGGGGGATAAGACATTTTTCAGATATATTAGTGAGAAGAGGAAGAGCAAGGGTGGTATTGTCAGACTCAAGGGTGCAGGGGAGGAATATGTAGAAGTTGATAAGGATAAAGCGGAATTGCTTAACAAATATTTTTGTTCTGTGTTCACAGATGAAGAACCAGGAGCAGGACCTCAGAAAACACCCACAAATAGGAATAGAAGCAAAGGACATCTTGAACAATTTTCAAAAGACTGTGTTAGTGAGAAACTATCTCAACTTAAAGTAGACAAAAGCGATGGGACTGGATGGGATATACCCGAGAATACTGAGGGAACTTGGGGACGTTCTAGCAGCTCCACTGACTGACTTTTTCAATGCCTCGTTGGAGTCGAGAGGGGTGCCAAAGGACTGGAGAGAGGCTAAGGTGGTGCCTTTACACAAAAGCGGAAGTAAGGATGTGGTTGAAAAAACTACAGGCCGGTTAGTTTACCGTTGGTGGTGAGTAAATTAGTGGAAATGCTGCGGAAAGAGAAAATAGTGAGGTTTCTGGAGTCCAGCGGATTACAGGATCCGAGGCAGCTTGGATTCACCAGAGGCAGGTCTTGTCAGACAAATCTGATTGATTTCTTTGACTGGGTGACCAGGGAGTTGGACCGAGGGAGAGCCCTAGATGTGGTGTATTTAGCTTTCAGTAAAGCCTTTGACACTGTTCCTCACAGGTGACTTATAAACAAACTGAGCACCCTAGGGATGGACCCTAAAGTTAATGCTTGGGTTAGAAAATTGGTTGGGTGGGAGGCGACAAAGAGTTCAAGTAAATGGAGCTCACTCTGAGGAGAAGGATGTTATCAGTGGTGGGCCCCATGGATCTGTCCTTGGTCCGATTCTTTTTAACATCTTTGTTAGTGATATAGCGGAAGGGCTTTCAGGTAAGGTTTGCATCTTTTCGGATGATACCAAAATCTGCAATAGAGTAGAAACCCAGGAAGGGGTAGATAACCGGAGGAGGGATCTTGCGAAGCTTGAAGACTGGTCTAGAATTTGGCAGCTGGGATTTCAGGGTAAAAATGTAAGGTTAGGCATAGGGGCTGCAGCAATCCAAGGGCGCACTACAGTGTAGGAGGTGAAGTACTGTTGTCCACTAAATAAGAGCGGGAACTAGGAGTGGTTGTGTCTGATGATCTTAAACTAGCTAAACAGGAAGAAAAGGCGACGGCAATAGCTAGAAGGATTCTTGGGTGCATATGGAGAGAAATGGCTAGCAGAAAAAAGCAGGTGAAAATTCCACTATATAAGTCTTTGTTGCGACCTCATTAGGATTATAGTGGCAATTCTGGAGACCGCACCTTCAAAAGGATGTGAACAGGATGGAGTCGGTGCAGAGGTGGCTACTAAAATGATTAGTGGTCTTCATTATAAAGCATATGAGGACAGACCTGAAGGATCTTAATATGTACACCTTAGAGGAAAGGCGGGATAGAGGTGATATGATTGAGATGTTTAAATACCTCCGTGGCATAAATGTACAGGGGGAGAGCCTCTTTCATTGAAAGCAAGTTCTGCTACGAGGGGACATGGGATTAGGGTGAAGGGACATACATTCAGGAGTGATATGCGGAAATATTTCTTTACGGAAAGAGTAGTGGCTCCGTGGAATAGTCTCCCAGTGAAGGTGGTAGAGATGAGGACAGTAACTGAATTCAAAAAAGCATGGGACAAACACAGAGGATCTCTAAGGTAAAAAGGGGACTGTTGTAGTTTGTTATGGAAGGACAGACTAGAGAGGCCATGTGGTCTTTTTCTGTCATCATATTTCTAGGGTTCTATGTTTCATTGGATTTTTCCGGGTTCACTAAGGGGGTTATTCCGAACCACGAATAGCAGGGAAAATGTCCCAACTTGGCGTCAATCCCTGCTATTCGTGCGTCTGCAGGCCCCGAATAACGTCCCGCTGATTGTGCGGGGAAGTTAGTCGGGGGCGGGGAAGAGGCGGCCCAGGGGCGGGAGGAGTGGCCAGGGGGCAGTGGGCAGTCGTCCGGCCCTGGACGTACAGGGCCGATTCTTAATGTCTGTACTTTTTTTTTTCGATTTGGGGCGCGGGAGGGGCTGGAGGGGTCAAAGTTAATCCCCCGCAGCTCGACCCTGGCCTTAAGAGGCTGGATTGGGATCAGGCTGCAGAGAATTAACCTTTTGGGGCAGCTGGACGGCATCGCAGCTTTTAAATGGAGCCATGGTGCCATGGTAACGGGACGCCATGGTGCCGTGGCTCCATTTAAAAGCCCTGGCTGAGTTAGCTGGGCTAGCGCTATACATGCAGGCCGGGACTGAATTGTGATCTCCCTTTGTACATCCGGGTCAGCCTGGATGTACAAAGGAGATCTACATCGTGAATAGAATCGGACCCTAAGTGATATCTGTCACGTAGTTGGATAAAACCTTTGTGTCTTATTTACCAACCTTCACCCTTGTTGAATTTGTTTTTATCATGATCACTGTTAAAAAGAGGCTCATGTGCAGGAGTACCAAAGACAAGGAAAAGGTGAGCCATTTAAACAGAGCAGAGAGGCCGGACTCACTTCAGTATACATTTAAGAGGGATTGTTTTGAATATGTTAACTTGCTTTGCAGTTAAAACCAATGAAGATGATTAAATTACTATATTTCAAATGTGGAACGAGACAGATAAACTGCCTGCCATTGAGGTTTAAAAAAAATACTGGAGGAACAAAAAGAGCATAAGATTATAACTTCTCTGGAAGTGACTAGTGTAAAAACTGCAGTTCAGTTTATGCATCTCTAGTACAACAAGGTAGATTGACATTATTGGCATATACACAACTAAAATTATGTGATACCACAAAAGAGCAAAATGTAATTTAAAAATTGTGAAACCATACAGCCTTCTGCAGTTGTGTCAAGGTTCAGTTTCAGTAATTCTTTGGTAGTGAGGACTTTCAGAAAAAACATACAAGAACCGACCCGGCAAACTGTGACTTTCTTACTATGCTCTAAGAACTGAGATTCATTAATCTAATTTATTATAATAAGTATTCAGCTCACAGCTTTCTATGGTATAAATGCACATCTGGTCTCTGTTTTGTAATGAAATCAAGTTAAAACACCACTGTGCATTAATAACAAAAATGTTCTGCATATTGCAACCAAAAACTCCTACTAATTTTGAGTCTGAAATGTTTCAGTGCTGTATTTTAATGCATTTTTAACACTGATAAATGTTTTGTAGCACTTCATCATTTATCAAATGGCTTAATGTAAAAGGCCGCTGCCACATTTTTGCAGTCTTATAAGGATGTGCAGCCATTTGAAATGGCCACAGGAAACATCAATGATATTTCCTACATAGCTTCATGATGTTTTTGAGCAAAAACAGAAGAATAAACCCTGAAACTTCCTCACTTCCCATCTGTCGTTACTAGTGTGCAATTAACGACATTTCCCCAAAATGAAATTTACAAAAAATGTTTTTTTAAAAAATCTCATGGAAAACTAAAGACAACATTTTTTGGTCTACACACCCTTACTGCTTTGCATAGATAAGCTAATCGGGTCTCTCTCCTTTAGATATATTCTAGAGAGGTTTATTTGATTTGTCAATACTATGAAAAATTACATCAATCCAAATAGTGTGTGGGCTCTATCACCCTTCAGAGTGCAAGTTCACAAGGCGCCAGCATTCTTTTCTACCTTGAAATGGTAAGTTTTTACAGACAATGATACTGTATGTCACTAACAAATCATTACTTTTTGCTTGGTCTACGAGACCAATGTACTAAACTGTGAAACATTTTTTACTAATGATACTGCACATGCAAAAATGGCAAATAGCGCGAATTGGCAAAAGTGGAAACGCCCCATTTTTGAAGTTTTATGCACTAGCAATGAATAAAAATTTCATCCATCATCCTCTATATACAAAATGTTATTCAAATTAATAGGTCATGAGCTGCTGCAATGCAGAGCTACTCAGACTCACTCATATGTACAAAATTGGGTTTGTCAAATGTTTTTGCAAAAAGTAACCATAATGAGACTTTTTGGGGGGGCAGGGGGGGGGGGGGGTTCCCAAACATTTACATGGATATAAATTTCTACCAGGCTTATTTGCACAGGAAAAACATAAATGTGTGAAAAAATCTAAATAGTGTGTGCAAAAAGGTGCACCTAAGTACATGGATGATATCCTTATAGACAAACCTGAGAGTGTTACAGTGGCTTTGGCATTATGTTTTTGTAAGTAATTTTGGATTTGGGATTTTTTATGTTATGAACATCTATGGTCGGGATGGGGATTGCTAGCCAGTGAGTCTTCAGTTTTGGAATGGAACATGGGTGGTTTTATTTGATCTGGTGCCAGCTCAACTCAGTTGACACTCTTTCACTAACATCTTTATAAGGTTGGGTTTGACGTTAGCCTATTATTTTTTGTTAATTTAAACATATGGGATGTTTTTTGCTTTAGACTGGCAAGTTTTGACATCTTTTGATTTTCTGTATTGCAGAGGCTTCAGAGGCACTGTTTACAGTCCAACTCCCTGACACACCTTTGGCAAAACGCCTGGCATAGGAACAGCGATGCTGGTTTCTGAATTGTGCCTAAGCTAAGTATTTGGCAAAAGTTCCCTGACTGTCTTTAGTGAGTTGCTGTTTGGGGGGAGAGGGTCGGCTTTGATTGAATTACTGCGGTCTTTTTTTCCTCCAGTCTTGTATTTTTGTAATTAACAGACATTCCTGCATGTTTACTGTTTGTTTGCTACATTGACTGAGTGCTAGTTTCAGCTGATACATTGTGGCACTTAAGTACATGACATGCCTATAGGTTTCCCCCCCCCCCCCCCCCCCCCCCCCCCCGTGATGAGGTATACACTCACCATCACTCTCCAAAGGGATGCAGTCCACCTTAAGAGTCTAAAGCTCAGAATTTAGGGCTGGGAGGACCTGACATAGACACAGAAGAAGAGATTAAGAAGCCAGCAGTGTGCACAGGGGAGGCAGAGACCCCTGGAGACAGAAAGATTTTAAAAGCAGGGCTGGGAGAGGTGTCCCACTGTAAAGTAGGCGGTATAGGAACTGGGAACCATATTGGTAAACGCTGAAGCTAAAGTGACAGCTTGGACTTTCAACTGAAGTGAATTCTGAATAAGTTGTGGGTTGGGGGAAGGGCACTGAGAACCAGGCCAGTGAGTGAAGGCAACAGCTGGGGAGTGACTGATGTATAGCCGAACGGTTTTTACATCGTGCCAAGACAGTGCAACCTATATAAAGGAGTAAATTATACAATAACTTTTCTGAAGCCTTTCCGCTGAGAAATAGCCTGCAGAATTCTATGAAGTAAAATCAGAAGCTGCCTAAAATGGCCATGGGAACTGATGGCTGAAAGCAACTCTTTTTCCGACTTTATACTGATGTCTCCCCTTGCCATGACTTCAGCAGATCACGACTCCTTAGAGGGCTCACAAGTTGCCTTGATGTGCTCCTGTGACCTACCTACTTCTCCTCGGATCACTGATAAGAACATCAGATTTGCCATACTGGGTCAGACCTAGGTCCATCAAGCCCAGTATCCTGTTTCCAACAGTGGCCAATCTAGGTCATAAGTACCTAAAAGTCTCCCCAAAAGACACAGGTTCCTCAGTGCTTGTATTGGGTCAAGCAGTGATATCCTGGGTCCTTTTTAATAATGGTTTCTGGGACCTTCCTCCAGGAACTTGTCCAAACCTTTTTTAAAATCATTTACACTAACAGTTTTTACTACATCCTCCGATAAAAAAATTCCAGAGTTTGATCCTACGCATGGCCAACTCCACAACCATGGAGTTATAAGGCAGTTGGGCTTTTTAGAAGCCAGGGCTCTGGCGGAGTAGGCACATCGAGTCCAGCCATCTGCTTATGATGGGCATTGAGGATTGGTGTCTCCCACATGCAGAAAAGCAGCCATTCCAGGATGGGGGGAATGGGCACCATGAGTGCTTCCTTCAGTGGTGCCTCGTACTGGAAGAATCTCGAGGTACTCCGTACAAGGGTCTTCCTCTGATTCTGTGGTGAAGACCAGTGCCTTTGCCATATCCCTCACAAAGTCAAGGAAGGCCATTTGCTCAGGAAGGGATCAGCACCACATCTCCCGGGGGAGACGGTTCCAAGGGTATGTCCTGGTGGTGGCGTGTGTCTGGGGACTCATCGTCCTCGGTCTCCCAATCTGATTCAGAGGCAGTGGAGGGATCGAGGGCTCCCCAGGTCTTGGGGTCATGCCTCAGCCCCGATGGCTCCGGTGCCCCAGCTGCCTCCTGCTCAGAGCCAAGGGCACTGAGCATGGAAGACTGTGGCCCCAAGGAACCAGGTCCGGGATAGTGACCAATGTCAAGGGATCTATCAAGGCTGGTGGCGCTCAAGGATCGGATCAACCTCCAGGGAGTCCCTTGACATGGAGGGCCCCATAGTTGAGAGTGATGATCTGAAATAACCGGGCATCATAGCCTGCTGCTGGGCCAAGAAGCAGACAAACTGTGCTCCAGTGCCCCCATCCTGACTTTAAGACCAGATGGCTCTGCAGCCTTTGGCATGGGCACAGAAGATTTTGGGCCTTGCCGGCTCCGTCAAGGAGTTATCCTCGACGAGGATGGCCTTGGGGGTCAGAGGTCAATCCCTCAATATCGACGGCTCCCATCAGGGCAACTTAGAAGGCCTCTCCCAGCCTTTTGCCCTTGGCCTCACATTGAGGGCTACAGGTCTTTGGCCTATGTGAGTTCCCCAGTGCTCCAATTTGTCTCCCAATGAGGTGTTCGAGGGTTTTCGGCTCTTCTGGCTGAGCTCTGGCTGGAGACTCTGTAGCCTCAGGGCTCTGAGGCTGCTTGGCCCCCTTGAGGATCAGAGGTCCTGGAAGATCTTTTGGACGACTCTGGGGGTTGAGTCAACTTTGTGGAAAATAGACCCACGCTGCTGCTGATGGCACTTAAGGGCCTTGGGAGTCATTTGCTTAAAGAGACTGCAGACTAAGGGATCATGATTCGCCCAAGGCATCGAAGGCAGCAGTTGTGCGTGTCCGTGCTCGACATGTTGTGTGCGCAGCAGTCGAACGGCTTGAAGCCACTGACTGAGGTTCATGGTGGGGGAAATGTCTTGTCGCAAGGTCAAACTCACTTGGCCCAGCCAGGAAAATGGTGTAAACCCGTGTCAAATGAAAATTAGAAAAAAGAAAAGAACCCGAGAAAACATGGTGCCGAGGCAAGCGGTCTTGGGGGTGAGAAGGGACCGGTACATGACTGGAGAAAAGCAAATTTTAAGGCAAAAACTATCAACTTTTTCCAAGGGGAACAGACGCAGGTCCAATGAGCTCCACGGAAAAAAGGAGACTGAGGCAAGATAACACCCTTGGGTGGGAAGGGGACCATGTGTTGTGTATCTCCAAAGGCTTTCTTTGAAAGCTGGGGAGAGATTACTGTGCTGGCTCTGTCAGCGCTGTCATCACCCACCTGTGTGGATTGACTTCCTGCTTGAGCCCGGAGAAATGGCAGCTATCCAGAGAAGTACGGGATTAAAAAGGCAGATGGAATGGACTTCAAAGGAGCTAAAGGAGTGAGACTGAGGTAGAAGGAGGGGTTGAAATTGGCAGGTAGGAGACAGCAGAAACCCAACACTACTATCATAACCAGTGGCTACGAGGAGTGTGGGAGAATTGGTAGCTGCCATGACAGAGGGCAGTGACCAAAGCAGGGAGGAACCAGGTCTCAGTAAGAGCTAGAGAATGGAAAGCATTAGAGATGAAGAGACCGTGAGTAAAGGGGAGTTTATTAGATAAGAAATGAACATTCTATAAGGCACATGAGAAGGGGAGAGAGGAGGAGGAGGAAAGGAGAGGTACATGAATGAGATTGGAGTGGTTGAGTGAGGAACTGTCATGGGAGTGAGAGAAAAGTTCTAAGGGGGCCAGGGTTGGGATTAATATCACCAGATGACAGAAGGAGAAGGAGCAGAAGAGTGTGAGGCAGAGAGGAGAGTGGCATGGTAGAAACAGGGATGAGGTTCTTTTAGAGAGAAAGAAGAGGAATGAATGAGAGGACGAAAAAGGAGAAATTCAAGAGCTGAAGAAAAGGGGGAAAACAAGATAGGAGATGAAATGGGGAAGGTAGAGATAGGGTGATAAGTAGGGGGGTTAGAAGTAAATAGGTTTGATTACATAAAATAGTACTTGGTGGTAATAATGTGTACCACAAGACAGTAGCTCTCTTTTGTAAATCTAGATCCTTTTTCCATTCCATTTCCCAGATAGTGCCAGGGCAGAGCTGATACTATATCAATGGTGATGATATTTAGCCAGAAACTGGATATAAGTTATCCACATATATTTATGCCATCTGAACTATGAAAGTTCCTAAGATTCAGAGTTCCTTGAGGATTACCCTAATACCATGATCTGAAAACCATATGCTGACTTTTTGTGCTGATTCCTTGTTATACTAAGGGTATAGTTCCTCAGACTAGTTTAGCACAAGGGGGAGATAGGTGTTCTGCACACTTTAAGAAGGATGAGTTTGCACATACTATAATCAATGCTTTGATGGATTGCCTACTGTGATACAGTGGTTCTATTGGATGGATGGCATAATAAGATTGTTTAGATTTGCGCTATTACCTCCAGTGAAGGAAAAAAGTACTAGAAGGTATAACAGCCCTGTGGTTCACAGCAGCAGTTAGGGAAACGAAGCAGCTCTCTGTACAACTGGAGAGAAGGTGGAGGCGGAGAGTCGAGATTTGAAGATGTAAGGCTGCTTATCTTCAGACTCTGGCTAACTATAGAGTGCTGTAGAGGAGGTTGAGGAGAGATAGTATTACTCCAGTACATGTCATACTGCCCTGAATCATCCAAGGGAGTTGTTTTATATAGTAGATATGTTGATCCATGATCCAGGTTCTGAACCTAAACAGGAAGGGTTGGACCTGGATA
>JAWIIG010000172.1:12500-47772 GCA_033557465.1 Ichthyophis bannanicus
CCTGGTTTGCCGCCCTGCCCCTGGTGCCGGGCGCCGGGGTTCGCCCCCCCCCCCCTGCGCCCTGGCTTGCTGCGGTGTTCGTTTCTGCGCAGCGGCCTCCTGGCCACATCCCGCCCCCCCTGAGTTTTTGTTTTGGCCCCCCTCCACCCTGGCCGGGCTCCGGCGGCGCGCTGCTGTTTTTTACTGCGCCCTTTGAATGCTGGCGGCATAAAGCGTCGCGCTGATGTTATCTGGCGGCATATTCCTACTGGGCGGCCGCCGGCGGTGCGCTGGTTCCGGCGGCAATCGCATAATGGAAGGTATAAGTGGGGCGCTGCTGTGCCAAACAGAAACACAGAGCCACAGCACAATGGTTATAGCTCCCACCAATGCTGCAGGGATCAGGGGTTCAATCCCCACAGTGACTAATGCAGACTGCTGTTTGCTGTGTAATGTTAGGAGGCTGATATATAATGGGTTAATCAATTAAACAAAAATCCTCTCAAGGGGCAAAAAAACTATGCAGAAAAAACAGGTACTACCCCAATCAATACGACCCAAAAACAAACAAAATCAAAACAATCTATATGCACAATTAAAATGAACCAGGCCAACAAAATAAGTTTGTATACCCTGTATGCTGGTTTTGAGAAAAAAAGCATAAAAATGCAAAAGATAGCAGCCAAACAGACGCAAGTAAGAAAACCGGCTGCTGGCTCACCTTCCCAAACGCCGACTCATGCGCAAAGCAAAAATATATAAAGGCGGGGCTAAAATGAAGGGGCCAATTGCAAACCACCAGGAGTCATGACAGACCTAAGCGTCAGGCCCGACAATCTTTAAACAAAAAACAGGGGAAATTCCAAAAAACCACCCAAAAACCCACCCTCCCTGCTAAAAAATGTTGTGACAGAAAAAGTTTTTATTTTTTCATGAAAGAAATCAATCATAAAAAGCTTTTCCATTCAATGGAAAAATTCAAAACCCCAGGCTCCACAGTATGAAGGGAAAAAATCCAGCGTTGCTCTAAACGAGATAGCTGCCGTTGCACGTCACCCCCCATAAACTGAAGGAGTGCATTGTGTACTAACTACACATTTCAGATCTTCAAAAACATGCCCCATAGCTTGAAAATGATGAACCATGGGGGCACCTTCAACCAAACGGCGAAGACGACTGCGATGCTCGATCAAGCGGGTACGCAAAGCCCGACTAGTCTTCCCTACATAGCCAAGACCACAAGGGCAACGAAGAAAATAAATAACATTGGTACTGTCACAAGATGTAGAGAATCGCAGCTTAACACAACGGCATTGATAGAAGAAACTGGTACAGGAGTCCATCACTGAGCACACCGAACAGTGACCACAGCTACGATGTCGCCCTGGTCCCAAAGGCACTGGTGAGACACTTGAAAAAGCTGATGGACAAAGGATATCCTTCAAATTAGAGCCCTTAGTGTATACTGAACGAATATTATGATGATGAAGACCAGGAGTCAAACGCAGCACATGGGAATGTCGCTGAAGAATTTTAGAAACCTGGTAACTCAGAGGATTGTACCTGGTGATGAAATGGACCATTGAAGAATCCACTGAAGAAGTGCGAGGACGAGGAGTCAAGAGCCAATCGCGATCATTAAAACGAGCGCGAAGACGAGCTCGATGGACCAGGGAGCTGGATAGCCACGGGATTCAAAAGCAACTTGTAAAGTCCGAGACTGTGATTTGTAATCAGACACTGTAGAGCAATTTCGCCGATAACGGAGAAATTGGGCCAAAGGCAGACTTTCTTTCAAGCGATGAGGATGTAAGCTGTCAAAATGCAAAAAAGACATTCTGTGCGTGGGCTTGGTATATACTGTAGTGACTAGACTATCATCTTGACGTGTCAAAAGAACATCCAAAAAGGGATAACTGTGGCACTGTGATCCATAGAAAAAGTAATATGTGGATCACAGCCATTCAACCAGTTGAAAAATGCCTGTAACGTATCTATGCCTCCAGTCCAAAGTAAAAACACATCATCAATGTAACGCACCCATAAACGAATGTGAGAATGATATACACATTCTGTCAGCCAACGACGTTCAAACTCCGCCATGTACAAATTAGCAATGGAGGGAGCTAACGTAGCCCCCATTGCCACCCCACGTGTTTGCTGATAAAACACGCCATCAAAGCAAAAGTAATTTCTTGTCATTGCCATCTTCAACAACTGCATGATGAAATCCACTTTGGCAGAGCTCAAATCATGACGTGCCAACAAACAGGTCCGGCCTATGACCATGGCTTCCTGTTGAGGTATGCTGGTGTATAAAGAAGCGACGTCAAGGGTGACCATGAGTAGCCCCGAAGGTAAATCACGATCATGCCCAGCAGCCAATATTTGCAGAAAATGCATCGTATCACGTAGATATGACGGGATCCGAAACACCAAAGGCCTTAAATAAGAATCCACAAAAACCGAAAGGGGTTCCAAGAGAGAACCACGCAGAGACACGATCGGCCGACCCGGTGGGTGATGAAAATTTTTATGGATTTTAGGCAAAACATAAAAATGGGGAATACGTGGATAGGAAATGCCCAAAAATTTGGCTTCTTTATGAGTGATAAGCCCGTCCTGCAAGGCCTGAGAAATCAAATGACGGATCTCTTGCTGTAACTCAGTAGTGGGATCAAATGATAGCTGATGATAAGTGGCTACATCTGATAATTGAGATTGAATCTCAGCCACATACTGAGACGTGTCCAGAACAACCACAGCACCACCCTTATCAGCTCGCCGAATAGTGATGTCTCTATAGCCCTTCAGCTCACGTAAAGCTTGACGTTGTGAATGAGATAAACTATGATCAATTTTCTTCCGAGATGTCGACTCCAACCGGTCAATGTCTCGCAAGACCAGCTCTCGAAATACTTGTAGTGTGGAGGGTAATGGACTTGGAGGACTCCAAGAAGAACGTATAGGGAGCGGAAGAGGTCCCAAAGACACAGGAGAGTCCGTAGCTGAACCGGACAAATCCAAAGGAACAGAGACTGAAACAGGTGTAGGTAAATTAGCAAAAAATGCTTGCAAATGCAACTTACGCATTAAAGCTTCAAAATCTAACCGTGTAGAAAAAGCATCATAAGAAATGCAGGGGACAAAAGACAATCCCTTCTCAAGCACCTCAATTTGAACCGGTGACAAAATCCGGCCCGACAGATTGATTACAAGCCGTCGGGATCCGTTGCCGCTTGAGACCTGGTCCAGGGGCGTTGAAGTGGCGCAGGGGGATCGTTCTGCTTCCCTCGACCCCGGCCTCGACCCCGACCTCTGCGCTTGCGAGTGTTCTTGCCTCGTTCTAAAAAATCCTCAGAACCCGATGCTCGCTGATCAGATAATGCAGAGTCATCAGAGTACTCAAAAGACACATGATCCGCCCGACGGCGATCAGGTTGCATCCAGGCATATACAAATCCAGTAGAGTAATCTGTGGCATCACGGTGCAATTTCGACAGCTTAAATGTCTTAATTTCCTCCCGAAAGGCATCCAACTGCGATTGTAACTGTCGTAATTGGAAAGAGAAAGTCTCTTCAGATTCTTCAGCTTTTAAAGCAGCGAGCTTCTGATCAATCTCAATGCCAGTAGCATCATTGAAAGACTTAGTGGTATTAACAGTGAGAACCATCAAGTCCAAGGCACACTTATTTAGAATCTTATTCCAACTATCCACAAATTCTTCATTCTCCACAAATAATTGAGGTGCTTTTTTAACCCGAAACCCTCGTGGAATATGTTGACGCCGAATGTATTCTATCAAAGTGGCTCGATGCAGCTCAGCTCGAATCTGTCGTTTCCATAACTTAGTTAAACCTGACCAAGCAGTTGGAGTTTCTAGAATATCAATGGGACCGAAGCAGGTGGGTTGTCTAAGTAGTTCTTGTACCTGGTCGGTAGAAAAGGTAAGGGTGTCCCGCCAAATAAGAGAAGACGTTTCCATGATATAATCAATTAAACAAAAATCCTCTCAAGGGGCAAAAAAACTATGCAGAAAAAACAGGTACTACCCCAATCAATACGACCCAAAAACAAACAAAATCAAAACAATCTATATGCACAATTAAAATGAACCAGGCCAACAAAATAAGTTTGTATACCCTGTATGCTGGTTTTGAGAAAAAAAGCATAAAAATGCAAAAGATAGCAGCCAAACAGACGCAAGTAAGAACACCGGCTGCTGGCTCACCTTCCCAAACGCCGACTCATGCGCAAAGCAAAAATATATAAAGGCGGGGCTAAAATGAAGGGGCCAATTGCAAACCACCAGGAGTCATGACAGACCTAAGCGTCAGGCCCGACAGCTTACATCCTCATCGCTTGAAAGAAAGTCTGCCTTTTGCCCAATTTCTCCGTTATCGTCGAAATTGCTCTACAGTGTCTGATTACAAATCACAGTCTCGGACTTTACAAGTTGCTTTTGAATCCCGTGGCTATCCAGCTCCCCTGGTCCATCGAGCTCGTCTTCGCGCTCGTTTTAATGATCGCGATTGGCTCTTGACTCCTCGTCCTCCGCCGCACTTCTTCAGTGGATTCTTCAATGGTCCATTTCATCACCAGGTACAATCCTCTGAGTTACCAGGTTTCTAAAATTCTTCAGCGACATTCCCATGTGCTGCGTTTGACTCCTGGTCTTCATCATCATAATATTCGTTCAGTATACACTAAGGGCTCTAATTTGAAGGATATCCTTTGTCCATCAGCTTTTTCAAGTGTCTCACCAGTGCCTTTGGGACCAGGGCGACATCGTAGCTGTGGTCACTGTTCGGTGTGCTCAGTGATGGACTCCTGTACCAGTTTCTTCTATCAATGCCGTTGTGTTAAGCTGCGATTCTCTACATCTTGTGACAGTACCAATGTTATTTATTTTCTTCGTTGCCCTTGTGGTCTTGGCTATGTAGGGAAGACTAGTCGGGCTTTGCGTACCCGCTTGATCGAGCATCGTAGTCGTCTTCGCCGTTTGGTTGAAGGTGCCCCCATGGTTCATCATTTTCAAGCTATGGGGCATGTTTTTGAAGATCTGAAATGTGTAGTTATTACACAATGCACTCCTTCAGTTTATGGGGGTGACGTGCAACGGCAGCTATCTCGTTTAGAGCAACGCTGGATTTTTTCCCTTCATACTGTGGCTCCTGGGGGTTTGAATGATTCCATTGAATGGAAAAGCTGTTTATGATTGATTTCTTTCATGAACAAATAAAAACTTTTTCTGTCACAACATTTTTTAGCAGGGAGGGTGGGTTTTTGGGTGGTTTTTTGGAATTTCCCCTGTTTTTTGTTTAAAGATTGTCGGGCCTGACGCTTAGGTCTGTCATGACTCCTGGTGGTTTGCAATTGGCCCCTTCATTTTAGCCCCGCCTTTATATATTTTTGCTTTGCGCATGAGTCGGCGTTTGGGAAGGTGAGCCAGCAGCCGGTTTTCTTACTTGCGTCTGTTTGGCTGCTATCTTTTGCATTTTTATGCTTTTTTTCTCAAAACCAGCATACAGGGTATACAAACTTATTTTGTTGGCCTGGTTCATTTTAATTGTGCATATAGATTGTTTTGATTTTGTTTGTTTTTGGGTCGTATTGATTGGGGTAGTACCTGTTTTTTCTGCACGATATATAATGGGTGGCATAAGGCGGTGGTATGCTGGGCAGAGAGCGTTGCGCTACTGTTTTCTGAGTCATGTCAATACTGAAAGGCATAAGTGACGTGCTGATGTGCAAATCAGAGAGCAAAGCTGCAGCACAATGGTTACCACACCAACCAATGCTGCAGGGATCAGGGGTACGATACCCAACAGTGCAAAATGAAGATAGCTGGCTGAGGCAGTAGCTGTTAGGGGTAATATTGTTTTAGGAGTACCGTATTGTATATATGTAGAATCATAACTGATAGCAAATACACTCGCAAAGCAGTGTAACAGAACGTCGCCCATAGGTTAATGCAGAGGGCACATGTGAAAATGCAATGTCCGCCATGGCACCCTACAATGTTGGTGAAAGTGTAGCCAAGTGTGCTATATGAGGCAGGGTAAGGTGAGAGCACTGTCCCAGATGGCAGCAGTGTGCATTGTAACGTATGGGAAATGTAAGTCGGTGTGTTGACCAAGGTCTGCCATACCTGATTTGGCAGGGAGGGGCTGCAGACAGGGGCAGGCGACTGATATGAACAGGGGATTAGAGTGTATCTTATCTTGTAAACTGCCCTATTCCCGTTGGAGTACTACAGCTCCATTAAACTCATGCTCTGGGGAAGAAGCCAATACTCCTCTGTTGTGAATGCTGACAACTTGTGCAGATAGTGAATGATGGAGGGGTGATCATGGTTTGAATGTTCCAGTGAATAAGGTTGGCAGAGGTATGTCAACTGTCTGTGTGCAACTGTACAGCAATCTGTGATGCTGTCTCAAAAGAACTACCCCCTTGTGCCAGATATTAATGCACCTTTTATGGTGTTTCAGAAGGCACACACGTTGCTAGGAAATGAAAAACCTCATTCTCCACAAAGGCCATGTGGAAAGGCTGTCAACTCCCAAGACACTATTGTATGTAACCCATAAGCTGTGTCAATCAAAGGCATGGCAAAAGATGCCCCAAGGATGTAGAGATGAACCCAGAAACGTAACCCACTAGCACTAACATCCCTCAGTTGGAATGGCAAAGGAGGTATGTGGCAAACCCACACGTAACACAAGCACTGCACAGAGCTAAAACACAAAAACAATACAAAATTAAAAGAGGGATGAAGATCAGTTGCTGAACTGCAGAAATCATCCCCAACCCATGTGGCACCCATTAAAATGGACAACCCAGTTGAGGGTACAATATGCTCACAGCACACATCAGTACATATATGACCCTCAAACAAATGTTAAACACCTTTTATGGAAAAGCATACAAATATAAGACACCACAGAGGAAGCACACTAATGACCACTACCACAAATCACAATGGCTAAACCGGCATGCCACACCAACAATGTGAGCTCCTTAGCAAAGACTGCAGAAAGAAAGAGTGCAGTCCATTAAACAAACCGCCTGCTGACTGTCAGGACAAGCAAACACCAAAAAGTAAGCATGATGAAATGCACATGCAGAGCTGCTAATTACTCATACAATTGCAGTCTGTATTTGTGATGTGGTGCACATGTGCACACACAATGAAATGTTCTGCAGTGGATACAGCATGCAAAAGAGGGGAAAAATATACCACAAGGGCAACAGAGGACGGTATGTGGAATATGTTAATAATTTGGATCAGGACATGAGAAAGTTCCACATGTAATCAGGTGTAACACACAACACCTGAATCACAGAAAACCAAACCCCCTGCTGTGTTGCCATGTAAACACCCTAAAGTGGGACACCTCTGAAACGAAATAATATGTGATGGCTAAGCAGCACACAGGATGCACCTTGACGTACAGTGAGGAGAGAGAAGGGTGTATGTAGAGGTGAGGAACCTGCTGTTACCTCATGGTACAGTCAGCAGATTAGAAAACAAAGGATATAGCACATGTGCTAATCAAAACAAAAAAATACAGAGTAGAAACACATGACTGTAGCCACTCCCAGAAACAGTACACTGAGTACACAGTAACACACTGAGCACACTGAGCCAAGCATACTAAGCACACTGTGTGGCAACCGTGAATACCCAGTGAGGTTACATGTGTCTGCCAGATACACAGCTGTCACTGTACAAGGATGCGAGCACAGGTGGCACATGTACATGTGTGGCAAATGGCCCCAGACAAGTGTTAATGTGATCAAAGAGAGAAGGACTAACCTACTGTTAACAAAATGGCCTTGGACCCAAGCAAACACTGATCAATTCCCACTAGCACCCCATGTGGCCTAGGTCAAGTCATGTAACCCCTCATTACCGTGGAACAAAGACCAGTTAATCCTCATCCAATGATATTGACAAAATAAACAATGCAGTCCCTGGGTCACAAAGACGCAGGACTGAGAAACAGGCAATGCAATGTGTGCCTTTGTATCACCCTGCTCAATCACCAAAAGAGCCACATGTATGTGGAATAAATATCTTTATTTGGTATACACATCACAAATAGTGTAGTCAGTGCCATCATAATATGAAGGTGAGTGCATCTCTGATGGAATATTGAAACCCCTCTAATAGGGCATAAATCTAACTCACACAGAAAAGTTAATTCATCCACCACAAATGAAGAGCATGAGATATAATATGCAGCCACTGCATACAATGCACTGGGCAGCAGACCCCCAGCCCCTACCTGATTCTGCATGCTGCAAAGGTGTAATGCACATATGAGTGCATGTAGAGAGTTGGCGCTGCATATTGAGGACACAACACACATCATGTGTCCCTCAAACCATATCCATCTTGCAACACAGGAGACAACCAAACCAAAAAAGCCTATGTTGAGAAAATGTTTTATTGTGAAAATCACGCTGGGAAAGTAATGTGTGTGGTCTCACATAATGTCTGAGCTAGGAATCAAAGCTGCAACAATGTAGACACAAACTCTCCTCAAAATCACAATGAGTATATGCAACAGGTAGGACAGGCACATGAACACAAACAAAATACAAACTCAACTACCTTCCCATACCTATACATATACCACCATGAAGGAGGTGGCCCTGCAACCTTTTCAGAGTAGACAGTGTTTGGCCACATATAACATAATACATGGAATGCACAATTGACGAAGTGCAACGGTGACCCACATTGCCACAATGCAAACATCATGTCGCAATGTGAGTGTCCCTACCACAGGGCATAGCCTGGACTGTGCACATGGGAAATGCAAGGTGTTGACATACATGCAGACTGTCACGTCTGCACATCCAACAAACACAATAAGCAGCATCTGAACAAGGAAATGAGGGCCAAACATCCTATACGGAGCCACAAAGAAGTCTGAGGTCCACATGTTTTGTCTCACAAACATAGTCCGTCATATGCAAAAGCACCATCCACAGTGCAACATGAGACAGTGATGCCACACATGCACGTAAACACCCTTGTCACATTGACCACATTAATTAAAGATGGTCGTGTGTCCAAAATCATTGTTGAGGTAACACTTGTAGCATGTGCATGTGGAAAGCAGGTGGACATACACAATAGGAGTGCTCCATCGTTGGCTGTATGGCGCAAACATGGGTGTATGCTTGATTAGGAAGAAAAAGATGAGGGTATCCTGGGTGGCATGTCACACCCAGGGCCAAAACTTAACAATACTAAAACTGTGTTCGAATGGATCAGCTGCACTATCCATGTCATTTGCTGCTGCACACGGGGGGAACACTGCCAAAAGTAACAATACTATGTGCAATCCAACAGGTGAGGTTAATAGTGTTCCACCAAATATGGCTAGGAATAGTCAAGCGTGACATGTCAACATTCCACTGTCTTTGAAAGTTCATGTGTGTTCTCAACAATGAGCAGGACTCCCTGCAGAAACATCACACAAACAGTGCAGAGAACACCTCTGTAATGGAGAATTAAGTAGCTTAATAGTAATACTGTCCATCGCAGTCATATGTCTCACTCGCAGAGGTAAAACATCCAATGGGCCACTTTCTGGTGTAAAATGTCTATGGTGTTGTTTCTTCAAAAGGTGGGTGATGGTGACACCAGATGCACTGTAATAGATGTGTCCGGTATGTACTCAGCCCTGTGTCATGAGAGGATACGTATGTTCTTGTTAGCCACCTATGAAAAACACCACACAATGCACACCGTTACACCTTTGCAAATGCACAAGAAAGGTATGTGAAACCACACAGTACATTACTCAACAAAACATTGGTGATGACATCATTAATCCGAAACACACACATGGGTAAAACATGGGTATGGTCATGTCCATGCTCGTGTCACACAGGTGTGTCACAGCTACACACGACATGCATCTGTTTATGTGCACATAGAGGAAACATTATATGCATATAAGACAATTATGATTCATCAACAGGTAAACATAGATACAAATCTGCAATTAACAAATGTGCAACTTACCTTGTGTGTGCATCAGGTGTATGTCAGCAATCCCATGAACCACTACACAGCAATAAGAGGTGACAGTGAAGGCAGAGAATCTCAGCAGTCCGTGTACAAACAAAAGGTCAAGCCGCTGCTGATGCATGTCCACATTATGGTCATATCTGAAAATAAATAAAGGTGAACATCAGTGGTGACTCAGAACACAAGACACATTTTGTCGCACACCACACAACACATGTTGATAATACGCATAAGGTAAACAGCACTACGGAACACATACCACAATCACAACTGCCCCCCAGGTGCACAGTCCCCTCACAGTACATGATAATGTACTATGCCTGAAGAGTGTCTCATCACACAGGCAACCTGTAATCACCCACACACAAAGTATGCATATTTCTGCATTCCAGCTGCAACACATGGCCTGTATGTGTCCAAGTGGACCTTTAGACATATAAAGGCCCCGTGAACCGGCAATAATACCCTGTTGTTGGCTTATGGTACAATGTTGGGGTAGGGAGCAAGTGCAGGCAAACCAAATACAAACCTTAAATACACACACATGCAGATATGCTGTAACTGTCACATATACAGTGTGGCACAGGACATGCTGAACACAAACACATGGGGATATGTGTGACAACAGCAAGGGATGGGTGATGGAGCCTGAAGTGAAACACAAAACAACACACCATCTGCCCAATATGATGGAGCAATGAAGATATGTTTTCCACATGACCCCAGGCACACACAATCTCCCTGTACATCCACCTACCCCAACGCAAAGCATATTGGGTGATGTTCAGTCACATGCCAATCCAACACATCAACAGCATCTGAATAAACTATGTCCTGTGCATTGGGAAACACAACAGTAACAAACATGTCATGTTCTACAAGAGTATCACACACTGCACCTTCCTGTCCACAACTCTCATACCCCACACCATCACCTAATGTCTGACTGCTCCCTATCACAATGTATAGATCTCTCACATGTGAGAGGCAGCACAGAGTTGTAGGAGGCTATCCTCAGGTGTCCATAATCAATCCTGTCCCCATCGTACCTCTGTGTTGTTGTACAGAAAGATCAACAGACATGTCAGAAACCACCATGTTTGCACCTCATCACAAAGTACAGACGAGTCACACAGATCCACTATATTGGCAACAATGCCCCCTATCTTTGTGTAGGGGTGTGTCAATGTTGAATGCAAAGTCGCTTACAATTCTGGAAACACATATGGAATATGCACGAGTGTCTCATGTATGCAGGGAACAAATACATATCCTGGTGTGTAGATGTCATACCTTGAATCATAGTGACAGCTATTTGCTGATGATCTCCACAGATAGCTGTAAATGTGTGCGTCATGTCATTAAAACACCAATGGCATGTATATTTTTTACGCAAACCATGATGGCTGCATGCCATCACACTGTGTGTCATTGAGAATGTCAACGCATGGATAGCCAATATGTGTACCTCAGAGAAACAACTCTCACATATGTCTGGGTTTCCTTGCCAACATAATCCTCCCCTTCCCTGTCCGACTATCTATGCAATCTATGTAATGTGGACTGTACTATCCTACACTGCTCACATACCCAGCCTGTAGCTGAGGCATGATGGCATATGTTGAGAATTTATCAGCAAGATATGCCATGTACTCCCTGAGAATTCTGCACAACCATAAGCCACCAACACATTCTGTGCTCATCCTGCCCACTGTAACGCACCCCTCGCTGATATGGGGTAGGTTATCCTCTGTATCTGTGTACATATGTAGCACTGTACCTAAGGTCAATTCACCTACATGTAAATGTGGCAATACTACCTCTCTGGCTGGACAATGCTCAGATCCCCATCCTATAACATGTCCATGTCATGGCTTTCTGGTGCAGTATACATTCCGACACACTGTAGGGTGACATTAACACCCTACACATAGATACCCTAATATCCGCAGAAACTACTACTAAGCATCTGTCCTGTGATATGTATGTCCTGATACGGCCATAATAACAAAGCAACACATAGCCAGCTGACAGGAGTGTAAGAACCAAATGTACACCCCAAAGGTGAAACATATAAATTCAACCCACTGGACTAATGTCCCCAAACGTGGACTGGTCTCACACTGTGAACATCTCACCATATGGCTAACACTGTTATCCACCCATATCATCACAAAACATCATTTGTGCTCAACAACAACAACAGGTGCTAACACAGGCAGCCACTAACTGTAATTTTAACCTTAAAAATCACACACAGCCGTATGAGCAACCACCCACATCATCTGGCACCAAATGCTGTTGTGTACTGGCCACATTGTTTGTGCCTCACACATGCCTATATGTGAGTTGTGAATTAGCACTAAAATACTAATGTGGTGTCGCATACAAATCATATCCTGACATAAACTGTAACTGCTGTAAACATAACACACATAGGATTAAAAAGCTGTGTGGGTAGGTAATACGCACATGAGAAGATCTCTCCAATCAACCTCCGTCTGACTGCTGTGCCATCCTGTGTGTCACCACTGGCACGTACAGGGGGGCACATTGGATCTTGCTCCAGATCCTCATTAATCTCTGCAGGGATATTGTGCCTGAGAGCAATGTTGTGCAGGATGCAACAGGCTATGATTATCTCTGCAACAGTCCTTGGCTTATACTGTAAGGCCCCGCCTGACCTATCCAGACACCTGAAGCGACTTTTCAACACGCCAAAGGTACGCTCGATGACTGAGCGGCTGGAGGCATGGGCCTCATTGTACCTCCGCTCTGCACGTGTCCGTGGCTGACGTACAGGGGTCAGCAGCCAGGGGCGACACCCATATCCTGCATCACCTTGGAAATAAAAAGAAATGTGCGTGTCAATATTCAACATAACTGACATATGTTAAGATGTAGTAACCCTACACAAAACAAATCCTGACATCAACATATAACCGAACAATTAATGAGCTGTAAAAAACACATATGCTGTTAGAAAAGGAACACATAGCCTAGAAAGTAAGTACACTCATGGGAAATACCCCAACAGTTCCATCTATACTGTAACATATTGTGTGTGTGTGTGCGCGACATGGGTATTGTAATGCATTGACTGTCCACATTGGCACCCCTGCCAATGAGAGACGATAGTAACGATTCACGTGTCACATGTTCATATTGTATGTCTGAACAGTAACCTAGGTAAAATATGCTGCCATGAGAGGGTGGGAAAAAAACAGAACATGTATGCCATGGAGGCTGGTGATAATGTGAACCATATCACCTAGATGCATCCTGTCCTGTACGGGCAACATATCTAGATCTCATACTCTGTGTCCTTATGCTGTATATTGCTAAACATAAATTGTTTAAATACCAATCCTGTGCACTGTGTCTATCCTGGGAACATCCCACTGAAGGTGGGGTCTGCAAACCTGCACACTGTACTACTCATGTCTTAACCTCATAGAGATACACATCGGTACATTACCGTCATGTGTAGCTGAAAACAATACAACTCTGTATGCACACACATAGCCCACAGCTTCAGGCATCCCCTTTCCAATATGTTAAACTACATGAGGATCACTGGCCAATATGTGGCTAAATCATGATCATCTACAGTAGGCCAAGGTACTAGCACCAAATATACTTCGTTACACCCCTGCTGTGACATAGGCCAAATGCGTGACCATACATATCCACACGAGTGCTGCTAGCTGGAAAGGGCAAAAGCATACATCAGATATTCCCAAAAAACCCCTCATATTATATACTGGCTCCTGGGTAGCAACAACAGTCCAGAGTGAGTGTGTGAACCCCACACACACATGAGAAGGGTTACCTGTATGGATGAGCAATTATCACAAGGTTAAATGACATACAAGCATTATTTGGCAATGACCCATCATGATACGTGCATATGAGGGCCAAACCCCCCCCCCCTCAGAATGTGTGCAGTTGATATTACCACACACTATGAGGGATTGTGCAACAGCCTAGCCACATGCACAGGGGTGTTGTCACCTGCACACCATGTGAATGTCTGGATCATATAATGCTAGGAGTCTGATGGTCTATGTTTGTTTGTAGCTGCTGTATGTGTACGTCTATACCCCTGTAATAATCTAAAGATACAACAGTCCCCAAACAAACATTGCTCATATGTTGATCTAAGTTTATGGTTTTAAACGAGTTTGCTAGCTATGTGAGTAGACATAAAGAAAGTTACAAACACATACATACATTACGACACATGACATACTCACCCAGCAAAATACAGTCCCCATAACGTCCGCCCTCAAATTGTGTGAAGATTGCCGAGTGATGCAGGATATAGGAGTCATGGGTGGACCCTGGAAACCTAGGGACCACATTCAGAATATGCAGATTAGCATCACATACAACCTGAACATTCAGGGAATGGTAGTGTTTGCGGTTGCGAAACGCCACCTCCCTGTCACTAGGCGGGACCAGGGCAACATGTGTGCAATCAATAGCTCCCATCACGTGTGGTATCCCTGCTAATGTCTCAAAGGCCTGGTTCAGGGTCCCCCATTGTTGCCTAGTGTGGGGAATGGCTATGTAATTCCCCACCCGGCTGACCATGGCACGCAGTACGTGGTGGAGACATCGTGAGAAGGATGGGCGGCTCATGCCACCCACTGCAGCCACAGATGACTGGAAACAGCCAGAGGCAAAAAAATGTAAAGCAGCAAGGAGCTTGACTAAACCTGGTATTGCATGGGACCGATCAGTCAGGGGCTCGAGGTCAGGTCTTAAATCCTCATAAAGCTCCCTAATAGCCCTTGTGCTCAGTCGGTACAGGGAGATGACCTGGTCCTCACGCATGCCCTGGAGCTGTGCCCTGGGCCTGTAGAGGCGTGGCTGCCGAGCCTGCACCTCGGCACGCCGTCTGTGCCGTGAACGCACAGCACATGGCTGGACCACCTCCACAGCTGCAGGTCTGAGTTGCTGCGGGACTACACCCATGCCCTGTGCTGCAGCCCCGTGGACACCATCTCCCCTGTCCGGCAACCGCAGCATCTGCCCACCACTCAGGACACATGCATAAGCATATATTGCTGCCATAAACTCCTCCCGTCCCACTACCGAAACACACTCTAACAACCACACAAACTCTAACAAACACACAAAACACACTATACAGTATCCAAAAGTAAAAACAACAACTGACAATACACACACAACACAATATAATAAGCAATACAAACACCAATACAATCCGCTAGTACAACTGCATAGACGTTCGTTCTTCTCCACACCAACCACACTCCTCCTGCTCTTCCTCTACAACCCTCAACGTGGGTAATGTTGTGATGGTAATATATGTTATTCTGGGGTGTGTGGTTTGCGCACACTGCGCATGCGCAGTTGATCGCATGCGATGCCCGTTGGTGGCGCGCGTGCGCCACTCTACGCATGGGCGTCGGTCAGTGCGTGCCCACACGTATGTGCGCCGGCGTGAACATGCGCACAAAACACAGACACCCATGCGGTAGTCGTTGTAGTGCGCATGCGTACTGCGACACATGCGCAGTACAGTGTCTCAGGGCGCATGTGCGTTTGTCCGCGTACGGCCACCCATGCGTTGGCGAGCACGCGCCCAACGCACGAGCGTCACGCCCGCCCAATTGCGCATGTGCAATGGAAGACACATGGCAATACACTATAAATAGGCCTGCACACGTGCATCACGTTGAGGGTTGAGAAAGGAGTCACAGTTAGAGAGAGAGGGTGTCATAGATAAAGTCTGAAACAGAGACAGTGGTGGGACTACTGCACAGGAAAGAAGCACAGTGAGGGATAACAAAATCTATAGGTAGAGAGGCTGTGGTGGGAGTAGTCCAGAGGAAGGAGGGAGAGAGTCAGTCCAGGGAGTACGGCAGCGGAGAGAGGCAGTGTAAGATAGTCAGGAGCAGAGTAGATTCCTCACCTTGTGCTAAGATAATATTTCTGTTCCCTTTGTTAATGTGTCCTTTACTGTGTCCTGTACTGTAACATTCTGTAAGTCTGTATTGCATGCTGTGTATTGTTCTGTTTTGTTTAAGTGAGTGCTGTTCTGTTGAAAGGAGCATTTAAAACATACAGAGATGGAGAGAGAGAGGGAGAGAGACGGTGAGGGTGAGGGTGAGGGTGTGGAGGATGTGTCCCAACCTGTGGTGGGTGATACACCGACGCTACAGACTGCACATCCTAGGGAGGGACATGCAGGACCATCTTTTGGGCCACAGCCTGCACAATATGTCCAAACTGGGAAGAGAAAAAGGGTACCTGTGCCTGGTCCACAGCGAAAAAGAGCTCTACGCTTCAGTGATAGAGAGAACTATATCCTACTCTCGCATGTAATTGAAAACTATGACCTCTTATTTGGCAGGCTCAGCAGTCGCACAACAGTGGCCACCCGAATGGCAGTATGGGAGGAGGTGCGTGCTGCAATTGCAGAGGCAGGGGGCCCCACAAGGGATGTTGAAAGCCTCAAAAAGAGGTACTCGGATATAAAAAGAGGGGTGCGCCAGCACATGGTGGCTGAAAGACAACATGCGCATGGCACAGGTGGTGGGGGCCCTTTTATCCCATCACTCACACCATTGGAACAAGAGCTGGCAACACGTTTGGGCCACATCTATCTCCGTGGACTGCCGGAGGCCCTTGACACGGCACATCCTGACGCAGGTATGTATAGTAATTGCCAGGTTCACAATGTCCCTTCAGTACACATCATTCAGCTGCACAGACACTCCCATACCTGTGACCCAATCCACACCATGTTTAAAATGTGGTGTCACATGTGTGTGTTATGGCCATGCACAAACTGTGTTGTTGCCATGCCCTGTCACAATATTACATATGTGTCCCTCGAAAACAGCAACCTCCCCATCTGTTTCCAAAACTACACACAACAATTCCTATCCAACCTGCACATCTGTGATTGCAAAGCACCATATGATTTTGTGGCACACTAATCAGGTAACGTGTGTGTGACATACTATTTGCACAGTGCTACATGTGCTTCTCAGTGGGCCACAGGTGCTGGCTACATGGGATCCACGGCACAATGGGTCACAGCCAAACATATCCAACAATGAGCATATAGTATGTCTAGAGACAATATTTCAAATGCATAATTAAACATAAACAGGCAATGTATGGTCCAAACAAGTGTAAGGGTGATGTATTCTCACACATGTGTGGACATATGTTGTACAGATAGGGGGGGGATGTGATGGGGGACACATGTGGCATGGCACTCCAAATATACACATGGAAAATATGCAACATGTGCATGGCCACACGACACACATGTGCCCCAGAAACAGCTGAATGACGTAGACAAACATGTATGGGAGGGTGTCATGGGTCGGGTACGCAGCACACACGCACATACCCACCCCATCATCTCTGTGGTGTCTGTGCCACACATATATAGATATGATTATGTTGAAACATATGTGTTTTCCTTGTTATTGTTCAATATGCAGGTGACTACAGTAAAATGGGAGAGGAAGAGGAGGGGGTGGAGGAGGAGGAGGAGGAGGAGGTGGAGGAAGAGGGTGACCTTGACATCACAGTGCCAATGAGTGTGTTGGAGGATGAACCTGCTGTCTCAGGGGGCAGCACAAGTGCTGTTGATGAGCCCATAGAGCCACCTGTACCCAGTATATCACCACTAGGGGCAGCATCAAGGGAGAACATCCAAGGACCCAGGCCGCAAGTATACACCGAGAGCCCTGACCCTCAGGTGATGATGGCGGAGTTAAGGTCCCATGGCGTATCTGCACGTCGCGATGCTGAAGGTGGGTGACATACGACAGTCATAATTCCAAAATAAACACCAATAGTCACTAGTTGGTGTTTGTGTGGTGAATGTTGCAACATAACCACCACATATATCACATGTATGGCTCATGTTGGTGGGATATTGTTTCGTGAAAGAATGGTGTGGGGTATAATATATGGTGTTACTATGACGCAAAACAGAATCACCGAAGGTCAGTTGACACCCACAGATGCAGGCCTAAAAGGAATGTTGTATAAGGGCCACCATGTTGTTGTCATGAGAAAGATCAACACTTGCCCTTGCAACAGTCTACCTCATTGCAGACACCCAGATGTCTGGTAAACCACAGCATGACATCTAAATGATAGTTAAAGAAACAAACATACCATATATATAGCAATGCAACCCTCCTCTGTGATGTAACAGCACAAAGAACGCATTCCCCACAGTCTGCATCTGCAGGTGTCAAATTACATAGCATATGGAGAGAGGTGCGAAAATATGTCAGGTCAACCATAGATACGGATCTACAGAGGGGTCTCAAACGTACAGTATGAACCTGATGGCTTGTTTGGAGAGAACATTCCTCAATTTCCTCTGTACAGAAAGACATAACATAGACTGTAATCCAGACAGAAAAGGAAAACACCATGTCCCCTTACTGTAAGGCCAACAATCCCTCAACAGATTGCATAGGCTGTGAGCATGTGTGTCCCAGTTAAATTGTGGGCCTATGTCCCCATACCGTGTGATGGTCCCCAGTATCATACGTGTCATACCTGCAATATGTGTTGTATGCAACCATACAGTAATGAGTATGACGCATGTCTATTTCTCAACAAATGGTTAAACAAGGACCAAATCCGTGAACAATTACTGTGCTGCAAAATAAACCTAAACACATATGACTAACTACAACATAAGCTTGCCATGTTGAGACCATATCATACACCACGTATCCACACAACATTACCAGAATTGGCACATCACCCCACCCCTCCTTTCCGAATGCAAACATTAGAGCATTACACAAAGACCTCACATAACATACTGGTGTATGATAGCAATTGTCAAGCCCAATGAGAAATAACATAAACTGAAGACCTCATCTCCTTTACAAAATAACCAGATACATCATCATAGAGCAAGCAACCAAAGAAAAACATTACCTAGTCGAAATGTGTTATTGGAGACACAAAAGGCAACTAGGGAATGTGACACAACACTGTATAGGTACTGGCCAGTGGGTAGATAGAGATATCTGACCAATCTGTACTGTCATACATACATTATCCCTTACAGCAAGGTAAAAAATAAACATACTGAAGCTCAGCCTGTAAGGATCCATATGCTATGTCAAATGAGAAAGGGGAAAACATATGTTGTCTAGTTGTTATGACTGTTTTCCATGTCCTAATTGCTGCATCCACGTTCACAATGCCTGTGCAAGAGTTCTGCTCACTCACCATAGTCTGATGTTTATGTGTCCAGACAGCTCTATTGTACTGTTTTATCCACTCTACATTGTCACATTTGCTTTAACATAACCATTTATTCCGTGTAGTAGGTCTCTGACATCCCACACTATCAATGACGTATTCAGCATGCCAATGTCTATCCTCAACTACACTCACATAAGCAGCTATGTTCATAAGGTATCACCCACTCCCACAAAACACGTAAATGCTTCACGGGATTAACGTCTGTCAGCACCATCACATTCTAGTCATTCCCCAACATCAGCTCACGTACATTTTGTACACCACCAAGCATACATATCAGTGTAGTCCTTGCACCAGGCAATTCCAAGGACCAGCACATGCGGATAATGTGTACATCCCCACATCCAGCCCTTATACTGACAATGTAACCCATCAGACCATACATTGTCATGTCATAAAACAATCATTAGGGCAGGCCAAACCTGATTTGCCGTCACACAGTCTTACACAAATATATGGCATCCCATGAGGCTACATCCAGTACAAACATCTCATGGAGAATAGCAAATTCCATAAACACATAACACACAGTTCCTGTCATAACATGCCCCAACAGCTCATGTGCATCTCTATGCCACATATAGCAAAACCCTGGACCCATACATGACCTGTGCAGACAGTCCCAAACACACCTCGGTACAACAATGCTTCTGGCCATCTGAGGTGTTTATGGCTGCTGCATGCTGCACCTGACCTAAATAATGGATATGAGATGACTGTCCTTGCCCAATTCTGTTGCCACGTCAGTAGTATGTGGGTGTGTATGCAGAAGCTATTGTATGACTGTTGTGTTGTCCTCCCACATCTTCTTCCTGTATAGTGTTCTCTGTGTTTCTATTAGTTGTAGTACACTGCGATATATGTGTTATACCCCTAACCATGTTCCCATATGACTCAGCACTATCACATTAGCATTAGTGTGGTATGTGTATGACATGTTGCTTTATGAAGGTGTTTTCGTGGAGAGGTAGTTCATTGACCACCCTGTGTCCCATTCACAGCCAATCGACGTGTTCTGGAGCGGATTCGCTGTGCTGTGGAGCGGAACACCAGGGATGTTTGTGCTGCGCTCCGGACATTACATGAGGGGGTCGTAGCCATGCCACTAACTCGCATGTGTGAGGCCCTTGAGGGCATACGTGATGTTCTGATCCGAGCTGCACCTGCACCACCAATGTATCCGGAGGAGGATATAGCCTTGCCAGGGAGAGGGGCCCGACGTGGCAGGCGTGGCCGACCACGCCGTCAGTAACCTATGATAATATAGAAATGTACAGCACGAAACCAAAGGTTTCTCTCTGTTGCACTGTTCATTTTTAGCAACTATGTACATAGTATTTTCTGTTATTGCGGCTTGGTTTGGGTTATATGTGAAAGTAGACATATGTGATTAGTATGTTGTGTGTGTGTTATGTAATTGGCTTGGGGGGATCTTTGATATGTCTTACACACATGTTTGTAACAATAGTTTTATATGAGAGAATTGCTGTGATAATAACCAGCTGTCCAAAAATAGATACATTGTCTCTTTCCAAAGAGTGTCCATTTGGTCCCATGTGTATCTCTGAGAGGGGGGTGGGAGGACCATAGGATCTGCAACCATGTCCACTGCATAAGCTACTTTGCCACACACATATACTATTTCCATGATCCACACATATGTGATGTTTCACTAGCACAATGTGTCACCACAGCCTCTGCGCTGCAGCGGCACAGTGTGCACAGACATCCATGTACGACATGGGTGTGGAACCGTGATACTGTGGAGCCGCAGACCAGTCAGGTTCTGAGCATATCCCTAATGTATATGCTGGCGATATATATCTCACCATTACAATTATCATGACCACCTTACTGGTTTGTGTCCCTCCAAGACTGGATTTTGAGAGCGCTGCCTTACACCTCTGTCATGTACGATTTATTTTGGGCTGGGTGCAGATGTCACAGACATCGGATGGTTATTTGGAATGCGTAACATTGCTCCCTGTTTCTCACCAGCAGTAACGGGTGGTGGCAATGGCAATATGTTGGTGGTGGGGAGAGGTGAGGAGGAATATGACACACTCTAGGTAACATGTTTGATGTCGGGGACATCTGCGCCTTGCCCACTCACATTCCAAAATGGCAGAGGTGTAATCCAGGTCTCTCAAAAGAGAGCCCTGGAGGGCCGAAAATTCAGTCACGCTGACAGGATATCTCCAATTCATATATATCTCTGCCACACTCATTAGGAATATTTCGAACACCTGACTGCCCTGCGGCTCTACAGAACCACGGTCCACCACCCTTGATGTGGACACAGGGGTACTGTGTTATAAATGGCCTGTTTATGTTCCATACACATCACCATCTGCAACCCGTCATACACGACACATTGGTGCCATATGTGTGACCTGTGCCCTCACCTATATAAGTGGTCACATGCACCCCAACCCACCATAGGGATGCATGTTACAGAGGCAGACATTTGTGAGCCGCATATTTTGCCGGCTCATATATGTGAGAACATGTGGGTCATGTATATGCATCCCTGTGGCAAGTACGTCTGTGGGGCAGCCACTACATGGTAACATGTAATGCAGCACCCTGCTATCACACACCTACACACATGAGTTTCCCGACACACTGCATGTGGTGCCAATTGAGGTATCACACGCATGTTTACCCGTCAGGAATGTATGTGGCTGCACACATATGACATGCTGGCATCTATAGTCATATGCTACGTGAGACACGTGACCATTACAGGGTTCAGAAAAAATACTTTAATATGTACAAACAAAAATACAACTATATACATATCTAGGGTAGGGGGAAAATGCCATCACCCACCCAACAAAAACAAACCCTCCCCACCCCCGCACACACACACCCCCCATAAACACACACCCACACACTAACCCCGAACCCCCACATGACCCCCCCCTCCCTCAGCCTGCCCCGTGATGGCGGACAGGGCAGCACAGGGCACATGTGTGGACGTCACAGGCACCATCAATGATGCCTGTGACGCCCTTCAGGGGGTGGCTGCCGACATGGCAGATGCTCACTGTCAGCAACCACCCTCTCCATGGCTCCCGCCATCCATTCCTGCAGGTGCACCAACCGGTGCACCCGCTGCTCCAGTGCATCCAGAGCCTCACACAGATGTACAACACATCTGCCACCACACACACACATTGTTCCTGGTGTTTGTGTGGTGGCATCTGCATGCACTGTGTGTGGGGCCCTGGATGTTGGAGCCACCTGCCCTTGATGGCGGGAGCCAACAGTGCCCTGTGCTGCACTGTCCTCTATGTCACTCTCCCAGACACCCTGTGGCCACTCTTCCCCCCCTGACTCCTCCCCAACACCCCCCACCACCTCCCCCCCACCCACATCACCTGCGCCCTCACCCCCCCTTGTGACCCTGGCACCCACACCTTCCGTCCCAGCATCCCCCATGACCCCCTCCGCTGTGTCGTCTGCAGGACCCTCTGCCTCCTCCCCACTGGTGTCCAGGACTACCACCTCCACGGCAGCGCGGGAGGTGGGCCTTCGGAGGGCATAGGCAGAGGTACGGGGGTCTTCGTCACTGTCATCATGATCTGTGGAAGATGACAGTCATCAGCACACGTAGATGTGTGTGACACATCACATGTACCCATGCAGGTACCATGCACACTGATGGGCCACTGTGACCTCTGATGGTGGGCAGCCATGTCATCAATACGCACCATCACCATGTGATGATTCAGCATTCCTCACGCGCTCAAGGTATGCGCCATGGTGCAGGCGCAGCTCCCTCCCTTTCTTTCTCAGATCCTCGACCTGTGTGTGTGAGAAAATATGGGTGGGAGCATGAGTGAGCACTTACGTCTGGTGGGTGGGCAACAGAAACATAGAACAGTGTGTCCTGGGTCTGGACACTTCAGCTACACTGATGTGTGTTTCATGTATAGCATAGTTCAACACCTGTCACAGGGGATCATCATGGGCACATGGAATGTGTTATCACATGTGGACAACACCATTACCAACTGAGCCTACTCACCAATGTTGGTCATCGTCACATATGTCAGTCTCTGGAGCCATGCCATGGTGCTTGCGTGATGCTACTTGCTGTCCAATATTTGCATCTCTTGTTGTGTATGTTTTGCACACCAGGAGCGGGTGAAGGGATACATTGGAGCAGTTGTTGAATGCGACAGAACCCAAGGGGGACAGGGATGTTTGTTAATTTGTGCATCCTGCTGTGTCTGGCGACCACCTGTTACAGGCAATGAACTATGCTATCAGCAGCTAACAACATGGCTAAGTCACACATGTGGGAAACAGTGGGATGAGGAGGGCAGGAAAGGGTTACAAAACGGATCATGTGCTGTGGAGGGTCTGTACCTCCACCCATGTTGGCTGGCCATCCTGTGTGAGAGTCAGGTTGGGGTGTAGTATGTATGGGGTATGTTTGGTAGAGCAGCCTAAACAAACATACAACAACTGCAGGTGCCCTTATCTGAGCTTACCGTGCCCATGTAGGCTGGCCTATATCTTGTAGAAATGGCACTATGACCTATGACCTGTATGATGACAGCAGGTGTATTTTGATAAACCATGGACAGACACCAAACAAACACACTACGCAATTGCCACCTGTGCTCATGTGGCTGCTTGTGTCTGTGGTGTCCAACCACAAGAGGTGACTGTAGCTTTCCTACAACATCAGTTCTGTTCACCTGCTACAAGGTAATGGATTTGTAGGAGGTGTGAGGATGGGTAACCTAACTATGCATAAAGTGAGGGGACTATGGCTCTGTTACGGCCTTTGGGAATATCTTTGCCTAGGTCATGGGGATGTTGTACCTATACACACATCAACATGTGCACATAGCTTTTCATCGTGATACATCACAGACATGTGTGATGAGATAGTGACCTCACAGACTATGTGAGAGGTGCAACTTACCTGTCATAAACTACCACAACATGTGACTGCTATACCCACCAATGCAATGTGGCGTACGGCCCCATGGGGGTTGCGTGTTGTGCCACACATCATCAGCTGCATATCCCATTGCAGTGGGATCATAGACAAGTGACCTTACACAGGTCATAGGACTCCTGGAGATAGGGAGAATGTATTGAACTGGTTAGGCACACACAACCATATCACCAGGGTGCGTGATAGACCACTGTGATGGCCTCACTTAACTCCTGGGGAAAGGGATGCTCTATTAAACTCTTTATTCACACACAACCATATCAACAGGGTACGTGATTGCCAAGTGTGGTGGCTTCACTTAACTCCTGGGGAACGGGAGGATCTATTTAACTCTTTATTCACACACAACCATATCACCAGGGTACGTGATAGCCGACTGTGATGGCCTCACATAACTCCTGGGGAAAGGGAGGATCTCTTACACTCTTTATGCACACACAACCATATCTCCAGGATGAGTGAAAGGCCACTGGGATGGCCTTTGAGGGCTCCTGGAAATAGGGTAGATGTAATGAACTGTTTGAGCACACATAACCATAGCTCCAGGATACATGAAAGGCCACTGGGATGGCCTTTCAGGACTCCTGGAACTAGGGGAGATGTTTTAAACTGTTTGAGCACACAGAACCATAGCTCCAGGATACATGAAAGGCCACTGGGATGGCCTTTCAGGACTCCTGGAAATAGGGAAGATGTTTTAAACTGTTTCAGCACACAGAACCATATCTCCAGGATACATGAAAGGCCACTGGGATGGCCTTTCAGGACTCCTGGAAATAGGGAAGATGTTTTAAACTGTTTCAGCACACAGAACCATAGCTCCAGGATACATGAAAGGCCACTGGGATGGCCTTTCAGGACTCCTGGAAATAGGGATGATGTAATGAACTGTTTGAGCACACATACCCATAGCTCCAGGATACATGAAAGGCCACTGGGATGGCCTTTCAGGACTCCTGGAACTAGGGGAGATGTTTTAAACTGTTTGAGCACACATAACCATAGCTCCAGGATACATGAAAGGCCACTGGGATGGCCTTTCAGGACTCCTGGAACTAGGGGAGATGTTTTAAATTGTTTCAGCACACAGAACCATATCTCCAGGATACATGAAAGACCACTGGGATGGCCTTTCAGGACTCCTGGAACTAGGGGAGATGTTTTAAACTGTTTCAGCACACAGAACCATATCTCCAGGATACATGAAAGGCCACTGGGATGGCCTTTCAGGACTCCTGGAACTAGGGGAGATGTTTTAAACTGTTTCAGCACACAGAACCATATCTCCAGGATACATGAAAGGCCACTGGGATGGCCTTTCAGGACTCCTGGAAATAGGGAAGATGTAATGAACTGTTTCAGCACACTAAACCATAGCTCCAGGATACATGAAAGGCCACTGGGATGGCCTTTCAGGACTCCTGGAACTAGGGGAGATGTTTTAAACTGTTTCAGCACACAGAACCATAGCTCCAGGATACATGAAAGGCCACTGGGATGGCCTTTCAGGACTCCTGGAACTAGGGGAGATGTTTTAAACTGTTTCAGCACACAGAACCATATCTCCAGGATACATGAAAGGCCACTGGGATGGCCTTTCAGGACTCCTGGAACTAGGGGAGATGTTTTAAACTGTTTCAGCACACAGAACCATAGCTCCAGGATATATGAAAGGCCACTGGGATGGCCTTTCAGGACTCCTGGAACTAGGGGAGATGTTTTAAACTGTTTCAGCACACAGAACCATATCTCCAGGATACATGAAAGGCCACTGGGATGGCCTTTCAGGACTCCTGGAACTAGGGGAGATGTTTTAAACTGTTTCAGCACACAGAACCATAGCTCCAGGATACATGAAAGGCCACTGGGATGGCCTTTCAGGACTCCTGGAACTAGGGGAGATGTTTTAAACTGTTTCAGCACACAGAACCATATCTCCAGGATACATGAAAGGCCACTGGGATGGCCTTTCAGGACTCCTGGAACTAGGGGAGATGTTTTAAACTGTTTCAGCACACAGAACCATAGCTCCAGGATACATGAAAGGCCACTGGGATGGCCTTTCAGGACTCCTGGAACTAGGGGAGATGTTTTAAACTGTTTCAGCACACAGAACCATATCTCCAGGATACATGAAAGGCCACTGGGATGGCCTTTCAGGACTCCTGGAACTAGGGGAGATGTTTTAAACTGTTTCAGCACACAGAACCATATCTCCAGGATACATGAAAGGCCACTGGGATGGCCTTTCAGGACTCCTGGAACTAGGGGAGATGTTTTAAACTGTTTCAGCACACAGAACCATAGCTCCAGGATATATGAAAGGCCACTGGGATGGCCTTTCAGGACTCCTGGAACTAGGGGAGATGTTTTAAACTGTTTCAGCACACAGAACCATATCTCCAGGATACATGAAAGGCCACTGGGATGGCCTTTCAGGACTCCTGGAAATAGGGAAGATGTAATGAACTGTTTCAGCACACAGAACCATAGCTCCAGGATACATGACAGGCCACTGGGATGGCCTTTCAGGACTCCTGGAAATAGGGAAGATGTAATGAACTGTTTCAGCACACTTAACCATATCGCCAGGATACATGACAGGCCACTGTGATGATCTTACAGCACCCCTGGGGATAGGGATATTGTTTTGTACTTTGACAGCACACAGACCAATATCACCATGATGACAGGTGAGCCAGTGTGATGGCCTCTCTAGTCCCCTGGTGATAGGGTGTATGTATTACAGTGCTTGAGCACACACAACCGTATCTCCAGGGTGACTGATAGACCACTGTGGTGAGCTCTCAGGACCACTGGGGATAGGGGGGCATATTGCACAACATTGGCAAAAACAACCAGATCACCTGGGTGATTGACATACCATTAATGCTTTGCTTCACATACCCTTTCTGTGGACGGAAAGGTTATTTTCTGCAGCTACACATTTCACCATATTCATATGATGTGATTTGGATATAATTAAGCTGATCTATTGGTTTGCTTTCTTACAGTATGTGTTGGCACGTCCACAGCAGCAAATGCCAGGTAATAGGGCTAGCATCATGACCTGTGTGACCATATCCATCACCACCTGGGTACAGGTCAAACCTGTCACATATTATACAAAGACAATATGGGATGTATGTTCAGCTGCAGCACATTACTGACACACAATACCTGACCCCAACAGCATGAGGATCTGCAATGCACACAGCCTCTAGATATATATGTCTATTTCTAATGACCTGTCCCCATCCACTTACCTCCCTTGGGAAGTCAGCTTCTCTATTGAAGCGTCTCTGTAGCCGTTCCCAGGCCCTGCGGACCTTTCTGCTGTCCCTGTACCTGTTTTGCCCGGGGAACAGCTTCTCCTGCCTTGTGGCAATCAGGCGAGACAGGGTGCGGAGCTCCCGAGGAGTGAATGCAGGCTTTCTTGTTCTGGACGCCATTTTGAGATATTATCACCTGATTGCACGCAGCGTCATTGACGCGCATGCGCCCCGCAAATGCCACACATTTCCAATGTTTTACGTGCAACTGTGCCCCGCAAGTGGCGCAGTTTAGCGACGTATGACGTCCAACTGCGCCCCAAAGATTGGCGCACTTTGGCGACGTAACACGTCTCATTGCGCTCCGCATCTGCTGCATGTTTTATAAATATTTTGTCCCACAGCGTCCCGCAACTGGCGCAATTTATACACATATGACGTTCAACTGCGCCCCGCACATTGTTTTGCGGAACGAGTTGCGCACATGCGCACAACAACTGCAATATACAGTGCTGTGTGTCTCTTATATAAAACACATAACTATTTCATGACCTCATGGTGTTGACACATTTGGGACTTGAACTTATCATCACTTGCACACTGGTTCTTAGGCATTTGTTTGATGTGATGTGCTACGCCTTTCACATTGCACTGACTGCCACTACAACTGCTACTTCAACAAGGTGTTTTGAGGGACCATCAGATTGGCCTATCAGGCACCCTGGTGATATGGGGATATGTGTCGCAATAGATGATATTCACTACTCCATCTCAATGTCAACACATAAATTATGTATGTGATGGCATGGGGGGGGGTTTGCATCTGCACATGCTACATCCACATTAGGTTGCATAGCACACATACTGAGCTTATTGAGATTGCCATGCGATGGACATGGATGTAGATGTTAGGTGGATGTGCTGACATACAGAGTGAGTGGCTGGGGTGTGCGACACATTCACTGTCATACCTACCTATGTTACAGACGTCGTGTTTGCCTTCACACCATCAGCCTAATCTATATAACTTGCTGGCACATTACTATCTACTATCAACAGTGGTTTGTGTGGCCTTTGCGTTTTGGATTTGTTTTTTGAACAAACACACTGTGACATTGCAATAACCTAGTGTGGCACATCAGGTACCCTATGAGTCACTTCAGAGAGGACAATATGAGGTGCAGTGTCCACAACAGCACCTTCTAATGTTCAAATAACAGAACCTTGTAAGGTACTTTTGAGGGACCTTCATGCTACAGCATTGAGGGTGTTGTTGGTGGCACCACCAAATGACATTACAAAGGGAAGAGGCCTCAGAGAGCCATATTAGATTAGACCACTGTAGAATCAGAGGCATTACCTATGTCTGTACACGTTGTGACGTCACAGGGGGCGAAATCTCCATAGCTCTGTGTATGAGTGACACTCCTCCTTGAACCCCTAGGCCAGTCTGCTGATCAGTATAGCCCTAATTAATATGCATGAGATCTATAGGCATCAGAGCTACCCTGGCAACCTCACAGATTTGTGGCCCTACAGGTCAGTATTTTTAGACCCCTGTCTTACACCTCTGTCATTTAGGTGTGTGACTGTACAAAGTGCAGATGTCAGTGACATGAAAAGCATATATACTCACTGTGACATACTTCCTCAATTCTCATGCCCACCATGCAGTTCTATAATCTATAAGATGTTGGTGGTGGTGAGAGGCTGAGAAGCATGTTACACAGTTTATGTGAACATTTTGATGTCTTGCACATCAGCACCTTGCCCACTTACAAACGTTAATGACAGAGATGTTTGTCAGGGTTGTTGATGGCCAGCCCTGGAGGGCCACACTCCACTCCGTTTGGCAAGACATCTGTAATGCATATATATCTCATGCATCTTCATTTGTACTAACATAAACACATGTCATGGCTAGACTTTCACGGAGGACTGCTTCAGAACCACTGCCATAGCTGCTAACACACCCCTGGCTGGCTACAGTTTGAGTATGGGCCAACACATGACCTGTTTGCTTTCTTTACCAAGATAGACTTCAATCACACATACCCATGATGCACTGCACATGTAAATGAGCAGTCTACAAATATAAGCACTATGGTTTATGCAGCCACTGCAACACCTACGTATGAACATGATTAATGAGCGTGTAGGTTAATGACACAGAGTTAGTCTTGGACATCACATTGTGCGGCTCCTGTGCTCACCCTGAATGTGAGAGGGGAGACCCAGAACCATGACCACAGCACCTGGCTCAGCTAAGATAGCCTATGGTGTGAGTCCACATCAGTCACAGTGTCTGATGAGTAGCACTTGTTGATGCACATGCACATACACTTCTGTGCATCTGTTATTTCCCTGTGATGTGTAGCCCTTTAAGCAATTTGCTGCAACCACATCAGTCATATCCTGTGTGGTGGCCATTGTCATCGCCACATTAGTTATGGGAGGGGGAGAAGTGTGTTAGACAGACGGATTATGTGACAACACCCAAACGTAACATTCAGACTCATCACTGCAATGGTGCTGCTGGTGGGAAGTGATAACCTCTGTCCGGCAGAGGTAAATACAACTTACAGCATGGGGCATGCATTTATGTGAACATCAATAAGGTGACAGCAGACAGATGGTCATGCCTGGACATGCTCAGCAGCCCACCACCACTATCTGACATTGTCCAGCAGCAAACACAGATAAGCTGCAGCTGCTACACCCTTCAAAGTGTGGCACCCTTACACATACTAGGTGCAAGCAGTCTGATAGCTAATCCATACTGCATACTACTGGTGACAATGTGTGCAACCCAAACTGGGACGTCTGCACACTCACCGAGCAGTTACGTTCGTGATTGGGCTCCAAAAGGCAACCCATAGATATCACTTGCAAAAGATGTTGTTGCCACTACAGCTGACCTAGCCATGCTATGGTAACTACTCAGTCAGGGTGAGACTGACCTTCCAGGAGGACATGCTTGGGCTACCTTGTCCATGCTACTGATGACCACACACTGCAATTTCACTTACATTGCCCTACGTTCTGTCCTCATGCATCCTGCCGAGACCAGTCTGTCGGGGGTATGACCACAATACCTAGCACCTCATTATGCACAATGGCAAGCTACCACTGCACACAGTACAAACATTGTGCGCTGAGTAAGGTGTTGCATACATCACACACTGGATGTACAGCCACACAATCCCACAGCTATGCCATCACTGTGCTACTATAGACAGTTTTTCCAGTCTATGCCAAATCAGCAGTCGTGGACACAGTGCATGCATGGCTAGGCTATGAAATAGTGCTACTGTCACACCCCATGGTGGGGAACATCGTCAAACAACAGACCTGAGACACACTCCACATACATCAGACATATTGGTGTGATACCACTCAATAACCATATTGTGGTGTACGTAGACATTGATATCTGCCACTGATCAGATCAACATGTTGCTATATGTGTGGTGTATTTCAAGGTTTATGGTGACAGTGCTACAGTGCACACATACTAGTTTTATGAGATGGCCGCAACGCACACTATCATGACTGTCCAATTGGCTTTGGGTCCTGAAGCCTGTGTGTCTGGTCATTTCGCCTCCTGTTGATCGGTAATCTCTGGCACAGGTCCCCAACTCCAGTCCTGTTGTAACAGACACTGCTACATTTTCACAAATGTGCCTCAGATATATGCATGAGATATATCTGCATACCATGGACCGGCACATGCAGATGAACAGAGACATCTTTATTTACAACATCATAACATGTGAATAAATTGTGTCCCTACAGGACTGCATTTGAGGATATCTGATCTATGTGATGCACATTTCTCTCTTATATGTCCACCTTGAGAGACAATATACATGTACTGTCCCTGTTTGCACTTTTCCCACTACAGGTGGTTTGTTTTTTGAGAAAAATTAGGGGATGTGACAATTGCGGGGATTGGTTCGGCAGACCTGACACACGTGATTTGAACTTGTGACCTTCACCTCCTGCAGGCAGTGCCTGTGTGCTTTGCACCACCTTCTTGACACAGAGACAGTGCATTTCCAGGTACATCCATGTCTGTTTGTCAGACTAACCCTGTCTGTTGCAATACACAGCACCCACCTAAAAACGCGTACGGGGTGCTTAAGAGCACTTAGGGGCATGTTTACTAAACAGGGCACTTTTGCGGGGCGCACCTGAGCGCCCTAAAATGATGCATTTAAGTGCTCTTAAGCACCCCGTACGCGTGCGCGGCACATTAACGGGTCCCGCACGCGTGCGCCGAAAATGCGCACGTTTGCGGGGCGCACATGTGCGATAGAGGCGTGGAAAGGCGAAATGAGGGCGGAGGAAGGCCCCCGAGGGGCGGAGAGATGGGGTCAATGGGTGGAATGTGGGAGGGGAGAGACTCCCCGCACAGGAGCGTGCCCGAATTTAGAAGAAAAAATACCGCCAGTGAAACACACGCGTTAGAGGTGATTTAAAGGGAAGAGAAACCATTTCCGTCAGCAATGTACAGCAACATCGTGGAAACCCAAAACACGTGAGAGCAGTGTGAAACATGTGCACAGAACAAACTCGCAAATATAACATGAAAATAACCACAACCAAGTATGCGAAAATCTTAAGTCTGCTGGGCAACACTGCTATTAATGGGCAACAATAATAAACACACCCAGGAAAGCTCCAAAGAATTTAAATGAATATTGGAAGGGTCCATGGTCCGTGGACACATTCAAAAGCACTGCAATGTAATGGAACTGTCCTGGGAGTGCATATCAGGTCATCCAGTGATATCACTGATGCACTGTTCGGTTTATTTCTGTGACTGCACCTATTTGGAGGGCATATTTGTGTGTGTCCTGCACCTCTGTCCCCATACAAAGAAAACGTGCCCACAGTAAAGCTATGCAGAGCAGGGTGTCAGGCTTGTGCAGCCAGGTTTTCCTATCTCCAGATACTGCACAGTCTCTGTGGGCACAGTGTGGTGCAGCGGACACTGCCAGTGACTGTATGACGAGAGGTTCACAGGTTCAAATCACAGCTGAGGTTCCTGGCAACCCAGTACCCATATTTTTAACCACCACTGAACAGTGAGAGTTCACACACTGCTATACTGCAGAGAACATAAGCATGGGCTCAACACCTACATTTTACCCCACACCGCACACAACCAGAGCAATGGCCATTATGTACAGGCGAGTCCCTCAAATTCCGTCCTGGAGTGCCACAACGCAATCAGGTTATATGGGTTTGCCAGATAAGGACTGCAAGCCACAGCAGACAGTGCCGTAGGCGTGTGTAGCCTGGCACCGTACACAAACAACAGACAGGCACTGTCAGATGTAAAGTCATGGACGTCCCTCGGAATGCAGAATATATGTTTAGAAACAGTGGTGCAGTGTACACAGACAGTGTGTGCAACAACAGAAGGTCACAGGTTCAAATCCTGTCTGTGGCTCCTTGCAACTAGTGCACATAAGTGTACCCTGAAAAAACCAGGCATTAAAGACTGATACTTTTCTGCTGAGAACCCAAGATATTTTGGCATATGTTTATGTTATCATCAACAGTACCCACCACATAAACATGTGCATCACCTACAGCAGACTCAAACAAAAGCAGTCCTGGAGTGCCCCACATCATTAAAGGGCAATGCAGACTCCAATATAAGGCCATGTGAACATGTTGACGGCAGGGGAACTGGTGACACCTGTCCACATCACACCATGGCCTATCTGTTTTTAGGTGGGTGCTGTGTATTGCAACAGACAGGGTTAGTCTGACAAACAGACATGGATGTACCTGGAAATGCACTGTCTCTGTGTCAAGAAGGTGGTGCAAAGCACACAGGCACTGCCTGCAGGAGGTGAAGGTCACAAGTTCAAATCACGTGTGTCAGGTCTGCCGAACCAATCCCCGCAATTGTCACATCCCCTAATTTTTCTCAAAAAAAAAACCACCTGTAGTGGGAAAAGTGCAAACAGGGACAGTACATGTATATTGTCTCTCAAGGTGGACATATAAGAGAGAAATGTGCATCACATAGATCAGATATCCTCAAATGCAGTCCTGTAGGGACACAATTTATTCACATGTTATGATGTTGTAAATAAAGATGTCTCTGTTCATCTGCATGTGCCCGGTCCATGGTATGCAGATATATCTCATGCATATATCTGAGGCACATTTGTGAAAATGTAGCAGTGTCTGTTACAACAGGACTGGAGTTGGGGACCTGTGCCAGAGATTACCGATCAACAGGAGGCGAAATGACCAGACACACAGGCTTCAGGACCCAAAGCCAATTGGACAGTCATGATAGTGTGCGTTGCGGCCATCTCATAAAACTAGTATGTGTGCACTGTAGCACTGTCACCATAAACCTTGAAATACACCACACATATAGCAACATGTTGATCTGATCAGTGGCAGATATCAATGTCTAGCGTACACCACAATATGGTTATTGAGTGGTATCACACCAATATGTCTGATGTATGTGGAGTGTGTCTCAGGTCTGTTGTTTGACGATGTTCCCCACCATGGGGGTGTGACAGTAGCACTATTTCATTAGCCTAGCCATGCATGCACTGTGTCCAACGACTGCTGATTTGGCATAGACTGGAAAAACTGTCTATAGTAGCACAGTGATGGCATAGCTGTGGGATTGTGTGGCTGTACATCCAGTGTGTGATGTATGCAACACCTTACTCAGCGCACAATGTTTGTACTGTGTGCAGTGGTAGCTTGCCATTGTGCATAATGAGGTGATAGGTATTGTGGTCATACCCCGGACAGACTGGTCTCGGCAGGATGCATGAGGACAGAACGTAGGGCAATGTAAGTGAAATTGCAGTGTGTGGTCATCAGTAGCATGGACAAGGTAGCCCAAGCATGTCCTCCCTGGAAGGTCAGTCTCACCCTGACTGAGTAGTTACCATAGCATGGCTAGGTCAGCTGTAGTGGCAACAACATCTTTTGCAGTGATATCTATGGGTTGCCTTTTGGAGGACCAATCACGAACGTAACTGCTTCGGTGAGTGTGCAGCGCACCGTCCCAGTTTGGGTTGCACACATTGTCACCAGTAGTATGAAGTATGGATTAGCTATCAGACTGCTTGCACCTAGTATGTGTAATTGTGCCACACTTTGAAGGGTGTAGCAGCTGCAGCTTATCTGTGTTTGCTTGCTGGACAATGTCAGATAGTGGTGGTGGGCTGCCATGAGCATGTCCATGCATGACCATCTGTCTGCTGTCACCTTATTGATGTTCACATAAATGCATGCCCCATGCTGTAAGTTGTATTTACCTCTGCCGGACAGAGGTTATCACTTCCCACCAGCAGCACCATTGCAGTGATGAGTCTGAATGTTACGTTTGGGTGTTGTCACATAATCCGTCTGTCTAACACACTTCTCCCCCTCCCATAACTAATGTGGCGATGACAATGGCCACCACACAGGATATGACTGATGTGGTTGCAGCAAATTGCTTAAAGGGCTACACATCACAGGGAAATAACAGATGCACAGAAGTGTATGTGCATGTGCATCAACAAGTGCTACTCATCAGACACTGTGAATGATGTGGACTCACACCATAGGATATCTTAGCTGAGCCAGGTGCTGTGGTCATGGTTCTGGGTCTCCCCTCTCACTATTCAGGGTGAGCACAGGAGCCGCACAATGTGATGTCCAAG
>JAWIIG010000173.1:0-47555 GCA_033557465.1 Ichthyophis bannanicus
GCCAGCGCAGAGCCGCAGGCTCCAATCTGGGACTCCAGAGACTGAAACTTTTTGAACAGAATCCCTTGTAAATGTGACAGAGTTTTGGACACAGTCTCTAAAAGCATATGTTCCGTACGCGACAATACAGTCCAAACATCCGATAAAGAAACTGTGGAAGCAGACGGGGTGTGGCCGCCTAAAAGGGGAGGACGACTCCATGAAACCTCTGTAGGAAGCACATTTAACGAGGCCATGACAGGAGAGGCTTCCCCAGACAATTCAAAGATAAACAAGGGGGGCGGGGGGGGGGTGCGCTCAATTGAGCTTACAACTTGCACCATCAGTGATAGGATCAAGAGGCTCAGTACTTGGAATGACGGGTCGCGGCGTGGAAACTAAATGTTTCTCAATTTGCCCCTGCTTGAGGCTCATCAGCAGGGGGGTTATTCTTGCGCTTGCCGCCTGGCATACCTCCTCAGCTCACAACCATATAACTCCAAAAACTGCTCCAAAGGGGCTCACAAGGGGCAAAACAACCCCCTTTGAAACGCGCTACTTGGAAGACGCGCCATACAAGATCAAAAGTTATAAAAGGGAATGGGGCTAAAGTTCAGCCGACTTGCCGCAGAGCCGCCAGCCGCGGAAACAGCCTCCTCTCATCCACTGGATACGGCCGGACAGATGAAGACTCGCCATCCCAGAACCTACATGTTTTAGCATTAAAATTTCAGACTGCGCTAAAATTCTAAGATCATTCTTCAAGATTACTGCTAGGATCCCCCCGATCGTTAGATACACCGTCCTGTGGGTCGAACCCTGGCAGATTTTGGTATCATCCGCAAAGAGGCAAACCTTACCCGACAGCCCTTCCGCAATATCATTAGCAAAGATGTTAAAACAAAAATCTGACCAAGGACAGGCATCCCGGCGGCAATCCACTGGTACAACACCTATCTCAGCATGAACTGCATTTACCTGTACCCTTTATCGCCGCCCAGTCTTCTAACCCAGGCACCATCCCCTGGGTGTGCTTAGTTGGTATATAAGTCAACTGTGCGGAACATTGTCAAATGCTTTAATGAAAAATAAATACACCAAATCTAGGGCTCTTGATAGGTCCACTTCCATGGTCAACCAAGAGAAATCAATTAGTTTTGTTTGACAACCTGCCCCCCTGGTGAATCCATGCTGCCTTGGATCCAGTAAATCAGTTGGAATCCAGAAACCTCACTATTTTCTCTTTCAAACAGCGGTTGGCCAAATAATCTTTATTTAACCACCAAGATTAAACTAACCAGCCTGTAGTTTTCAACCAAATGCGTACTTCCGCTTTTGGTAAAAGGGACCTCATGTGCCTTTCTTCAGTCCTATGGCACCACTCCCAAACCCAAAAGAGGCATTGACACAAGGTCAGTCAGTGGAGCTGCTAGAACGTCCCCAAAAATTCCTTCAGTATTCTTAGGTCCCATCTGGTCTCATAGCTTTGTCCACGTTTTGTTTAGCTAGATCTCTAGGAACAAGCAGGAACGTAGTATTCACATATGGATGACATCGGTACTGACGGAGCCAATGCAGGAGGTGCTCCCCAGAGTCCCAATGAGGAAAGCCTGAGGGAGCATCCCACTGCACCTGTATAGCTGCTTTCCCACCTTTCCTACTCTCCCTCCTCCTTTCTTTGTTTTCCGCAGGCTGGCAGGAAGCAAATTTCCCGTCGACGCTGGTACAGACTCACTGTCGGTTCTCTTCTTTCCTTTTTTGCTCAAAATAAATTAACTTTCTTCAGGCGCATTGACTCCATTTTAGGCCCAGGACTTCCATTTTATCACTGACACTATGGAAAAAACAGGGGTTTTAAGAAATGTTCTAAATGTGGCAGTACCATTTTGGCCACTGACAACCAAATGACTGGTGTCTAAAATGCCTAGGTCCTCATCACCAACCATCAGAATGTCCCCTCTGCAGGAAGATGACGAAGAGAGGCCTACAGTATCGGCTGCAAAGCTAGGCACCCTGTTTGCCTCCGAGTGCCATCTCTCTAGCATCGAGGGCAGCGTCTTCCTTCCATGGATCTCAGGTATCGAAGCATACGTTTTCAACAAAGACTGGCCGTCCCCCCAAGAGTAGGTCTCCTTCTAAGCATCGAGATGCCTTGAGCGTTGCCCTGGAGGGGGATAGACCTGCCAAACAACCCCAGCGGGAGGACCCGTCCTCCAAAGTCATCGAGGGTTCCCAGGATGCTCCCGAGGCCTCCAACTCCAGAGAGCTCCTGGTGCCGTGCTCAGGGATCGTGGCCCACAATTCCGGTACCGATACCCAAGCATCGGCTAGCTCCATGGATCAGTGTTTCTCCAGGACCAAGCAGGAAGTCAGTCCTCAATTATGGGTGACGGTCGGCGCCGACGGAGCCCTCGCGGATCAATTTTCCCCAGCTTCAAAGAAAGCCTTTGGGAATTGCAGCGCGCATGCGCGGTCGTCTTCCCGCCCGAGGGTGCCATCTTAGCCAGTCTTCTTTTTTCCGCGGAGCCCTACAGACGTCCCCGCGAAAAAGTCGATTTTCTTCATTATTTTATTCTTTTTCCTTCGGTTCGACGCCGATCTTTTTCCCGCCCGGACTCGCGACGCCGGTCACGAGTCCTCTTACTTTTTTTTGGTTTTTCTGACTTTGTCAGCTTTCGTTTTCGATTTTTCCCTGGCAGCCCGGTCCTTTGACCTCGCAGGGGCCCTTTTTCCCCCGATGGCTGCCAGTGGGTTTAAGCGGTGTGGTCAGTGTGACCGAAATATGTCACTAACTGACACACACGACTTTTGCCTCCGCTGCCTGGGCCCGGATCATGAGGAACTGATCTGTGGGCCCTGCGGCAAAATGTCCTCAAAAGCGTTGAGAAGTCGGCGGCATCAGCGTGATAGAATCTTCGCTGACCCCAGCCGTACCCGGACCTCGTCGGAGGCCTCCGCGTCCAAAGGCTCCAGCTCGGACCGTCGCCGGAGTTCCTCCGACCGGGGTTCTCCCTCCGGGGACCATCGTCGGAAGGTGAAACCCGCGAGGGCGGCGTCGGTGGACGCTCCTGGTTCCGCGAGGGCCAGGTCGCATAGCCCCGACAGCCGCCCCGGGTCCTTGGAGAAGGAACACCTCACGAAGCGACCTCGCCTGGAGTCGGAGATGCCTGCTCGGGTAAGTCCCGTGGTCCTTCTGGACTCGCCTCCGCGACAGCCGACGTCGGGCCCGACGCCGTCGGGGCCCGAGTCGGGGACTGCTGGGTCACCTGAGCTCGGACTCAGGTTGACGGCCTTGGAGAGCAGACTGTCTGCCTTCATGGACCAGCAGAGGGCACTGCTCGCTGGCCTCGCTGGCGCGCTGCCCCGACCGCCGGGACGTCGACGTCCAAGTCGACCCCGGAGACCGAGCCGATCCTCGAGTCGATGAGAACTCGAGTCGATCCTCGGTCGAGGTCACCCTCGGCCTCCCGTTCGGGACCGAGGTCGCCGACGCCGACTCCCTCGGCGTCGGGGCGGCAGGCGCCGCGCCCTGCCCGGGCCGACCCCACCGAGTCCTCGTCGGAGTCGGTCTGGGAGTCTGAGGAGGAAGAGTCGCCTGATTCTTTCCGGACTCGGTGTGTCCCCTCGGACTCACCGGAGTCCGAGCCTCGGAAGCAGTCCCCCCCGGAGGATGCCCGGTTCTCGGACTTCGTTAGGGATATGGCCAAGGCTTTGGCCTTCCCTGCGGATCCCGAAGAGGAGCCTCGAGCCGAAGAGCTCGACGCCCTCCAGTATGACTCTCCCGCGAGGGAACACTTTACTGTACCGGTTCCTCCTATGCTGGAACGACTACTCTTCCGCATGTGGGAGAGACCGGCCTCCTCGCCGGTCCTGAGCAAGCGGGTCGATTCTATCTATCGAGTCCGCAAGAGCCCTGGCTTTCAAAAGGCACAGCTACCACACCATTCCATGGTGGTGGAATCGGCCATGCATCGTCTTAAGAGCCAGAAGATGCACTCCTCGGTGCCTCCTGGCAGGGAGGCCCGTAACCTGGATGGCCTTGGTAAGAAGTGTTTCCAGGGCTCTATGCTCGCATGTCGTGTCCAGACTTACCAGCTATACATGGGCATGTATCTCCGGGATCTGGCTAAGGAGCTAGCCGGATTCTCCACTGGTTTGTCCGAGGAACCCTTGCGGAGGTTCCTGGCCTTGTCCACTGGCATTCGGGAATGCTCAGAGTTCATGTCCCGGGCAGCCTATGATGGCTTTGAAGCATCGGCTCGAGTGGCCGCAGCCGGCATCGGTGCCCGCCGACAGGCTTGGCTTCAGTCGTCAGACCTTGAGCCCTGGGTGCAGGACAAGTTGGTCGATGTCCCCTGCCGAGGCGAAAACCTCTTTGGCAAGCCCATGGCGGAAAAGGCTGCGCAAATTGAGACTGAGACTCTCACCAGGACCAGGCTTTCTAGGAAGACCTCCGCCCCTTCCCAGAAAAAGAAGGGCTCGGGGAAAAAGTCCTTTTACCCGAGGAAGGCGGCTGCCTACAAACAATACCCCCATTATCAGGCCCCTGCAGCTCCCCAACAGGGCCAGCAGGCCAAGGGACGGGGTAACGGGTCCCGTAGGCAGCAAGCCCCCAAGCCTGCACCACCAGCCCCTGCTCAGCAGGGTGGGGGCTTTTGACTCACAAAGCATAGCCTCTCCCCCCCCCGCTGGTTCCTCCCAGCACCGGAGGCCGGCTGGTTCACTTCGCCCACAGGTGGTCCAGCATCACCGCAGATGCCTGGGTGCTTCAAGTCGTGCGGGAAGGCTATCTTCTCCACTTCCACCAGGTCCCTCCCTCCTATTTTCCGGGAGAACCTCCACGACCCCCTCTGCACAGGGAATTACTCCTTCAGGAGTTAGCAGGTCTTCTGCAGGAAACGCCGGTGGAACCGGTGCCACACCACCTGAGAGGTCAAGGCTTTTATTCCAGGTATTTTCTAATACCAAAGAGAACAGGGGGCCTCAGACCCATCCTGGACTTGCGCAACCTCAACAAGTTCCTTGTGCGGGAGAAGTTCAAAATGCTTACCCTTGGAATCCTTCTGCCCTACCTCCAGCAGGGAGATTGGCTATGCTCCTTGGATCTAAAGGATGCCTACACGCACATCCTCATCCACCCAAGCCACCGCCAATACCTACGGTTTGTGGTGGCAGGAAATCATTACCAGTACAGAGTACTGCCCTTTGGCCTGTCCTCCGCGCCGCGAGTCTTCACAAAATGTCTCGCGGTGGTGGCGGCCCATCTCCGGCTTCACGGCCTCTATGTCTTTCCGTACCTCGACGACTGGCTCATCAGAGCAGCGTCCGCTCGAGAGGTCACCAACGCCACGCGCCGCACGGTGACTCTTCTGCAGCACTTGGGCTTTGTTATAAACTTCGCAAAGTCCACTTTGCTCCCCTCACAGGATCTCGAGTTCATCGGCGCAAGGCTGCACACTCCTCAGGCGCGAGCATACCTACCGCTCGACAGGGCTCGACGGCTCATGGACCTAGCCGACCGCTTTCGCAGCCAGCCCCTGGTTTCCGCCAGGCGCTTCCTGAGACTGCTCGGCCATATGGCTTCCACCGTCCATGTGACCCCCAATGCCCGCCTGAATATGCGGCCTGCTCAATGGTGTCTCCGCCAGCAGTGGCGGCAAGCCACAGGCGGCCTAGCAGACCTAGTGCGCGTCTCCGAGCCGCTGATCTCGTCTCTCCGGTGGTGGCTTCGGCAGCCGAACCTGATATTCGGAATGCCTTTCCAGCCGCCTCAGCCGACCCGGGTGCTGACCACGGATGCATCCCTCCTGGGCTGGGGAGCACATTGCCAAGGGGCACGTACTCAGGGCCTCTGGACCACGTGGGAGTCTGCTCAGCAGATCAACTTCCTGGAGCTCAGGGCGATCCGCCTGGCTCTCAGGGCGTTCTCCCACCTGACTTCCCACCAGTCCGTCCTTGTCCAGACGGACAATCAAGTTGCCATGTTCTACGTGAACAAGCAGGGGGGCACGGGCTCCTTCCTCCTTTGCAGGGAGGCACAGAAGCTCTGCTCTTGGGCCGTCAGTCACGGCATTCTCCTCAAGGCGGTTTATCTCCCGGGCCAAGAGAATTGCCTGGCGGACAAACTCAGCAGGATCCTCCAGCCGCACGAGTGGCGTCTGGATCCCTTGGTAGTCCAGAAGCTCTTCCTAAAGTGGGGCCTCCCCACGGTGGATCTCTTTGCCAGTCCTCACAACCGGCAGCTTCCTCGCTTCTGCTCTCGTCAGCCACACCCCCTTCGGGTGGCGGCGGACGCTTTTTTAATTTCATGGTCGGGGAGCCTTCTGTACGCTTTCCCTCCCATCCCGCTAGTCTCTCGGACTCTTTTCAAGGTTCTATGAGACAAAGCCTTCATGATCCTGGTGGCCCCTCGCTGGCCCAGACAGCCGTGGTTTCCGCTTCTACTGCAATTAGCGGTGGAGGATCCATTCCCTCTGGGGGTACAACCGGATCTCCTCACTCAGGATCAGGGGTCTCTACTACACCCCAACCTCAGGTCTCTCAACCTCATGGCCTGGCTGCTGAGAGGGTAGTCCTTGCTCCCCTTCTCCTGCCGGCAGAGGTGGAGGAGGTCGTCTTAGCTTCGCGACGGCCTTCTACCCGCAAATGCTACGCCCTTAAATGGCGTCGCTTTGCCGTCTGGTGTACCCAACAGTCTGAGGATCCCTTCTCCTGCCCGGTGTCGGTGATCTTGCAATACTTGCTACACCTCTCTAATCTGGGACTTAAGTCCAACTCCGTCAAAGTTCACCTCAGTGCTCTTTCGGCACATCATGTGCCGGTGGACGGTAGACCTCTCTCCAGCGACCCTCTCGTAGCGAGGTTTCTCCGAGGTCTCCTTCTACTTAAACCACCTCTGCGCCCGCCAGCGCCTGACTGGGACCTGAATGTGGTTTTGCAGCGGATCACCTGTCCGCCTTTTGAACCTATGGCTACCTGTTCTCTCCGTTTTCTGTCTTGGAAAACACTGTTCTTGATAGCCCTCACTTCCGCTAGACGCGTAAGTGAATTGCAGGCCCTCGTGTCTGATCCCCCTTACACTCGGTTCTACAAAAATAGGGTAGTCCTACGGACTCACCCAAAATTTCTTCCAAAAGTGGTCTTCCCTTTTCACATCAATCAGGAGGTGGTACTTCCAACCTTCTTTCCCAGACCACACTCCAGCCGAGCTGAAACGGTCCTCCATACCCTGGACTGTAGAAGGGCTTTGAACTTCTACCTTGACCGTACGCGGGAGCACCGTAAAGCTGCTCAGCTTTTTGTGTCTTTTGACCCCAATAAATTGGGGCTCCCGGTCTCCAAGCGTACTCTGTCCATCTGGGTTGCGGACTGTATCTCTTGGGCTTATGGGGCAGCCGGACTCTCCTTGGAAAGTCGAGTCACGGCTCATTGCGTTCGGGCAAAGGCTACGTCAGTGGCTTACCTCCGCTCTGTTCCGCTGGCAGACATCTGCCGGGCCGCTACTTGGTCTTCGAGCCAGACCTTTGCGGTCCATTACTGTCTCGAGAGGGAGTCCCGCAGGGACAGTGCTTTCGGACAGGCAGTCCTCCGTAATCTCTTTGAGGTCTGAGCAACTCCTACCCTCCATCCCGGATGTGGGCTACCGGTGGGTGATAATTCAGCGAAGATTCTTTCCTTCTGTGCTGCTGAGCTAGAGGGAGCTCATTTTTGTGCTTAGGGTCTCCGGTAGCCTTGAGCTTGGGAGTCCCATAAGTGAGGACTGACTTCCTGCTTGGTCCTGGAGAAAGCGTAGTTACTCACCTGTAACAGGTGTTCTCCAGGAGCAGCAGGAATCAGTCCTCACTACCCTCCCTCCTCCCCTTGGAGATGCAATCGTCTGCTTATGTTCTTTTTGCGAATTTTTATGCTGTCTTTTTAGCTATGTCATCTGACTGGCTAAGATGGCACCCTCGGGCGGGAAGACGACCGCGCATGCGCGCTGCAATTCCCAAAGGCTTTCTTTGAAAGCTGGGGAAAATTGCTCCGCGAGGGCTCCGTCGGCGCCGACGTCACCCATAAGTGAGGACTGATTCCTGCTGCTCCTGGAGAACACCTGTTACAGGTGAGTAACTACGCTATCCTGGCCATCGAGCAGAGCTTAGTGGTCTTACTGGTAGCCTCGGTTCAAGTAAAATATTTACAGTCTGTTCCGCAAATGCCGGCACCATCTTCGGTCCCGATGCAGGTTACATGCTGCTTGCTATGCTACTGCCCATTCCTGCCCTCGAGTTCCTTTCCGGTACCGAGGTTCTGGCCAAACAGATTCCATGTACCGATGCCAACTTAGATCGGTACCGTATTCTGGCGGAGCAGGAACACCCCTCCCATCGATACTTCGAGTCTTTGGAATCTGATTCGTCAGATGTTAAATCAGCTGATACTCAAGGCCTACAGAGTCTACCAGAGAACCTGTCGGTTCCTCCGCAATACCACATGTCCCCACCAGAGGACATGTCTTTTCAATACTTTATACACAATGCTGTGAGGGGCCTTTCCATAACAGTAACATCTGTATGTGGGAGACACCCCTTACTGTATCTCCACATACTCGACGGCTCGATACCATATACCGGGTACTGGAATGTCTTGGTTTCTAAAAGACACAATTGCCGCACCATTCAATGGTGGTAGAATTGGCGATGTGTCGGATCAAAAGTTCTAAGATACATTCCTCTAACTCTCCGGGTAGAGAATCGAGAACCCTCGATGCTTTTGGCTGCCATTGTTTCCAGGCTTCTGTGCTAGCAGCCAGGATTGGTTCCTACATACTCTACATGGGTATGTTTCTCAAAGGAGGTAATTAGGGATTTAGAATCAATGGTTTCTCTTCTCCCTGATGATAATAGAGCAGACTACCTCACCCTAGTCAGACATGCTCAGAATGTCTCAAAGTTTGTCAATAGAGCAACATTTGATTGCTTTGATTGCACACACAATTGCATGACTTCAAGCATCAGATCTTGAACAATGGGTTCAAGATAAGTTGGGTAATATTCCTTGCACCGGTGAAAACCTTTTTGGCAAGGATTGTCAAGACAAAGCATCTCAGTTAGAATCTGAGAACGCTACGTTGAATAGACTTTCTAGATCTATAACCAACCCAGCTAAAAAGAAGGCAGCAGCAAAGAAAACCTTATAGTAAGAAGAAGTTTTATCTTTCTTACACTCCTTCTTCTGAATATCGGCATCATGCAACTCAGAAGGGGCAACAGCCTCCAAAACAGCAAAAGAAATCACAGACTCCTAAAATGCAGCCAGCTCAGCAGACTCAAGCTGCTCCTGGTTTTTGACTCCTTCATAGAGAACATAGCTGCTCTGCCTCTGGAGAACCCCATCCTCTCCACTGCCGGCAGACTCGGCCATTATGCCCACCTCAGAGCAGTGGACATTAACGATATTGAGAGAGGGGTACAGGTTTCATCTGCAAAGCCTGTCCCCCTCTACCGCAGTAAGATAGTATCGTTCTCGGCCCCCTCTCCCTGCTCTACTACTACAAGAGGTCACATATCTCCTACTGCAGGGCGCCATAGAAGAGGTTCCAACATCTCAGCAAGGAATGAGCCTCTATTCTCTGTACTTTCTCATTCCAAAGAAAGCAGGATACAGGCCCATCCTGGACCTCAGAAAACTAAGCAAGTTTTTCATATGCGAGAAGTTCAAGATGGTTTCTCTAGGGACCCTTCACCCCTACCTCCAGAGTCAGGATTGGCTCTAGGTCTAAAGAAAGTGTACGCTCATATCCTTTTTCATCCAGAACACAGAAAGTTCCTGCACTTCATGTTTCAAGGAAGACATTATTAATACTGGGTCCTTCTGTTCGGACTGGCCTCTTCCCCCAAGAATCTTCACAAAGTACATGGCGGTCGTAGCCACATTCCTATGCACTCTAGGGATATTTGTCTTCCCTTGCTTAGACAACTGGCTTATAAGGGCAAGCACCTCTCAGGAGGCCAGCCTGTCTCTCACGCACCATGCAGGTGTTACAACATTTTGGATTTGTCATAAATCTTCCAAGGTCCCAACTCGTCCCCACTCAGACTCTAGAGTTCATTGGGACTCTTATATACTCAGCAGTCGAGGGCATTTCTGCCCCAACTCTATTTGACTCGACTCAATCAGCTAGTATCTCAGGCATGTCTCAAGTAGTATCTCACTGCCTGAGAAATGCTGAAACATCTGGGTCATATGGCATCAACGGTGCATATAGTCCCCTATGCCTATCTGCAGATGCACACAGCCCAATGGACTCTGGCTTCCCAGTGGACTCGAGCCTCAGGCCATCTCAGGGACAGAATACTAGTATTTTCCCCTCTGGCCTCATCTCTCCATTGATGGCGTTCCCTATAAAATCTCCTCATAAGGTCACCTTTTCAGATGCCTCCACATCAATGTACCCTAACGACAGATGCATCCAAACTGGGCTGGGGAGCCCATCAAGGACATCTCTCCACTCAGGACCTCTGGTCACAGCAGGAGTCACTACTTCAGATAAATCTACTGGCGCTCTGAACCATCTTCAATGCTCTCAAGAGTGTTTCAGGAACACTTACCACAGAGTCCTGGTCCAAACCGAAAAGCAAGTGGCCATGTTCTATGTGAACAAGCAAGGGTGGAACAGGTTCTTGGCCCCTCTGCAGGGAGGCTCTTCATCTCTGGTCCTTTGCCATTGTTTATCACATCCACCTTCAAGCAGTGTATCTTCCAGGCAAACATAATGCCTTAGCAGACAAACTGAGTCAGATCCTTCTTCCCCATGAATGGTCTAGTATCGTACATCTTTCAGACCTGGGGGGATTCCAGAGATAGACCTCTTTGCCACTCCGCAGAATGCCAAGCTCCCACGCTTCTGCACCAGGACTCTTACATCGCACAGGCAGCAGGTGGATGCTTTTTCACCTCCACTGGGGACACGGCTTTCTTTATGCCTTCCCTCCCATTCCCCTGATTCCCAAAACTCTGTTCAAGTTCCAGGAGGACAGGGGCTTCATGATACTCATAGCCCCACGCTGGCCATGTCAGCCGTGGTTCCCTCTCCTCCTACGTCTGTCTCAGACTCAGCCTATAGATCTCGGATCTGCACCAGAGGGAGGGAACGCTGCTCCATCCCAATCCACAGTCTCTCTACCTTACAGCATGGCTCTCGAAGGCATAGCTTTTCAGCATCTTAACCTTTCTCAGGAGGTTAAGGACGTCCTTTTAGCTTCCAGAAAGCCATTCTCCAGACGTTCCTATGCCTTTAAGTGGCATAGGTTCTCTCTCTAGTGTTCACAAAAGGATCTTAATCCCTTCTCAGTTCAGGTGGAGGCACTCCTCCAGTATCTCCTCCACCTTTCCTCCTCTGGTCTCAAAACTAACTCGGTAAGAGTGCACCTAAGTGCAATTGCAGCCTCTCATCGTCCCTTTGATGGGCAGCCCATCTCCTCACAGCCATTCATATCACGCTTTATGAGAGGTCGTCTGTTAACCAAGCCTCCCTTTAGAACACCGCCAGTGGCATGGGGCCTTAATGTTGTTCTGGGGCAACTTCTCAAACCGCCCTTCGAACTGTTAGCCACCACCTCGCTCAAGTTTCTAACATGGAAGGTCATCTTCCTCATTACCCTCACTTCAGCAAGAGGCATTAGTGACCTTCAGGCTTTGGTGGCCGACCCGCCTTAAACACGGTTCCACCATGACAAGGTTTGCCTAAGGACTTATCCTCATTTCATGCTGAAAGTAGTCTCGCCTTTTCATCTTTATAAGTCAGTTTACCTTCCTGTATTTTTTCCTAGACCGCGTTCATCTACGGTAGAGGCAACCCTCCACACTCTGGATTGTAAACGTGCTTTAGCATTCTATTTTCAGAGAACTCAAGAACACAGAAAGGCTTCTCAATTGTTCATTTCCTTTGATCCTAGTCATTTGGAGTTGCCAGTATCCAAACGTACCCTCTCCAAATGGATAGCAGATTGAATCACTTTTGCTTATGATGCAGCCGGACTATCCCTTGAGGGTCATGTCACTGTCCACAATGTTCGGGCCATGACCATCTCAATGGAAAATCTGCACTCTGTGGCTATTGATGAAATCTGCAAAACAGCAACTTGGTCTTCGGTCCATATCTTTGCTGCTCACTATTGTCTGGACAAGGACTCCTGCCGGGATGCCATGTTTGGCCAGGCTGTTCTCCAGCATCTCTTTCAGACTTAGAGCAACTCCTATCCTCCGTCCCGGAATTTTCGATACCAGACATCCATGACCTGTTTTAGCCTCTCCTGAGGCAAACCACTACTGGTTCTGAGGTCTCTTCTCTGGTATCTTCTAAATAGGGAATCCCATATATGAAGACCTCATTCTTGCTTGTTCCTGGAGATAGCATAGTCACTCACCTGTAATAGGTGGTCTCTGGGAACAGCAGGATTTTAGTCTTCATAACCCCTAGGAGTTGTAGGTATTCTTTTCCCTCTCCTTTTATCTCAGCTACAAACTCAGCTGAGGAAGGAGAGTAGGAAAGGTAGAAAGACAGTTGCGCAGGCGCAGTGGAATGCTCCCAAAGGCTTTCCAATAGGATGCTGGGGAGCGTTCCCGCGTGGGCTCTCTCAGTACCGACGTCACCAATTTGTGAAGACTAAATTCCTGCTGTTCCCGGAGATCACCTGTTACAGGTGAGTAACTACACTTTCCTCACGAACACAGTACTCTGAAAATTGTTTGAGATGCCCCTCGCTTTTGTTCCTGTTTGTGGGTGTTGCCTGAGGTCCTGCTCCCGGCCTTTCATCTGTGAACACAGAATAGAGATATTTGCTAAGCAATTCCACTTTATCCTCATCAGCTTCTACCTATTCCTCCCCTGCACCCTTGAGTCTGACAATACCACTTTTGCCCTTCCTTCTCTCACTAACATATCTGAAAAATGTCTCATCCCCCCATTTTATTGCATTGGCTATTTCTTCTTCTTTTTGTACCTTTGCTTTCCTGACTCTGTAACTTTTTTCCAAATATAGATGCCTATCTTCCTCTCTCTGTGATCTCTTGTATTTCATGAAGGCATCCCTCTTTTTCTTCACCTTTTCAGCTGCCTCTTTTGAGAACCATAGCGGCCTTCTTTTCCTTTTATTTACATGGTGTCAAACACGGCAGATACATCAAGCAACACTAGCAGAAAAGATTTACCATGATCAAAGCTAGTAAGAAACTCTTCAATAAATGTCAATAGCAGTGTTTCAGTCCCATGATTGGGATGAAATCCAAACTGCAATTCAGACAACAAATTATATTTATCAATGAAGCTTTGTAATTGTAAGAGCACCAATTTCTCTAAAACTTAGCTAAATATGAAAGAGAAGAGAGTAGATGATAGTTCAATAGGTCCAATTTATCCATAGATGATCCTTTAAGCAAAGTAAATAGCAAAGCTTTCTTTAGCACCATGGGAGTTATTCCCTGAGAAAAGGAGCCATTAACTATAGAAACAATAGAATGCCCAATTGATTCTTTCAAGTTTTTAAACAGTTGAATCACACAACCATCAAGAGGACTGAAAGTGTTATTCAAAGATGAAATAACATCAAGAATTTATTGGTAATTTATTTTCTTCTTCCTATTGTTTCCCATGACTGGCACTGGAGAAAATCTTTTTGGCAAGGATTGGCAATCTAAAGCTAATCAGTTGGACACTGATAATGCCACTTTGAATAGATTGTCAAAGATTTCTGCTAACCCAGCTAAGAAAAAGACCTTTAAGAAAACTTTTTCTCTAAGAAGAAAAAGTTCTATCCATCTTCCACCCAACAGGCATATGTTCCCCAAAAAGGGCAACAACAGACAAGACAAAGAAAAACCCAAACCCCAACTGGCTCAGCAGACTCAGCCTCCTCAGGGTTTTTGACTTTTGTCCAGAGAACTTACTCATTTTTCCTGTGTTAGGCCCAGAACCTCTAAACATTCCGGGCCGTATCTGCCACTTTGCCAACAGATGGCAACAAATCACATCAGAGGCCTGGAGTTTGTCCATAGTGAGTCTGGGGTACAAGCTTCATTTCCTCAGCTTACCACCACCCACACTGGTAAAACAGTTCAACTCTCAACCTCTAGGCATAGACCTCTTGCTACAAGAAGTCTCTACTCTTCTAGCTCAAGGAACTATAGAAGAGGTTCCTTTATGCCAACAAGGTACAGGGTTTTATTCCCCCTATTTTCTCATTCCAAAAAAAACACGGGGTTTAAGACCAATCCTAGATCTCAGAGAGCTGAATAAATTTCTAGTCCGAGAGAAGTTCAAAATGCTTTCCCTCGGCTCTCTGCTGCCATACCTTCACAGGCAAGATTGGCTATGTTCTCTAGATTTACAAGACGCCTACATGTATATCCTTATCACAGGAAATTCCTTTGGTTCCTGGTCCAGGGAAGACATTTCCAGTACAGAGTCCTTCCCTTTGGGCTGGCCTCGGCTCCAAGGGTCTTCACAAACTGCATGTCAGTAATAGCAGCATTCATGAGAACCCTGGGGATTTTTGTCTTCCCTTACTTGGACGATTGGCTCATCCGAGCAGAGTCATCTCAAGAAGCTCATCAGGCCCTGTTACGAGCAAAACAAATACTCCAGTATTTGGGATTGGTCATAAATCTTCAAAAGTCTCAGCTCGCCCCATCTCAAATCCTCAAGTTTATAGGTGCTCGCTTGGACACACAGCTTGCAAGGGCTTTCCTTCCCCAACCCGCGCTGTCTGCGAATCATCGAGCAAGCATCTCAAGCAGCGCTGCAGACCTTCCTCACTGCTTGACAGATGCTTCGCCTACTAGGTCACATGGCATCGACCGTCCATGTAATACCTTATGCTCGTCTTCACATGAGAGCGGCCCAGTGGACCTTGGCTTCCCAGTGGTCCCAGGCCTCAGGAAGCCTTTCAGACAAGATCAGGGTTACCACACGCCTGATTCTGTCTCTCCGTTGGTGGCCATCTCTGGAAAACCTTTTAATAGGCGCTCCTTTCCAGCAGCCACAACCTCAGGCTATCCTCACAACAGATGCCTCCAAGATGGGTTGGGGAGCCCACTTGGATAGTCTATCAACGCAGGGCCTTTGGTCTTCACAGGAGGCTCTTCTTCATATAAACCACCTAGAACTCAGAGCCATCTCCAATGCTCTTCGAGTCTTTTGCACCCAGCTCGTAAACAAAACAGTTCTGGTGCAAACAGACAATCAAGTAGCCATGTTTTACCTCAACAAACAAGGCGGAAACAGGCTCTCTGCATCTATGCAGCGAAGCTCTGCAACTATGGGCCTTTGCCAGAGAGCATCGGATTCATCTGCGGAAAGTCTATCTTCCAGGCGTTCAAAACATTTGGACAGACAGACTCAGTCGAGTACTCCTGCCACACAAGTGGTCACTCCACTCTTATCTTGCTCAAGTTTTTCGTGTCTGGGGAACACCAGACATAGACCTCTTTGCAAGTCCACAGAATGCCAAACTTCCCCGGTTTTGTTCCAGACTTCCAGCACAGAAATGTCAAGCCAGGGATGCATTCCTGCTTCACTGGGGTCAAGATTACCTATATGCATTTCCGCCAATCCCTGTAATCCCCAAAACCTTATTCAAACTCCAGAGGGACAAGGGACGCATGATACTCATAGCGTCTTCCTGGCCGAGGCAAGCATGGTATCCTCTTCTCTTGCAACACTCTCAAGCCACCCCTCTGGAGTTAGGGAGTGCTCCAGATCTTCTGTCCCAGGACAACGGATCTCTACTGCACCCCAGTCCCTACATCTCAAGGCCTGGTTACTCAAGGCCTAGATTTTCAAGATCTACACCTGTCTCAACAAGTGAAGGACATTCTTCTGGCTTCCAGGAAACCTTCCACAAGACGTTCTTACGCTTTTAAGTGGAAAAGGTTTTCTTCCTGGTGTAATCAGAGAGGACTTAATCCCTCTTTGGTACCAGTAGACTCTCTTCTAGAGTATCTCCTCATTTGTCGGCTTTTGGTCTTCAGACCAATTCTGTTAGAATCCATCTTAGTGCTATTGCTGCATCTCATAAGCTCTTAGATGGACAACTAATTTCCTCTCATCCACTTATTTCTAGATTTATGAGAGGACTTCTTCTAACAAAACCTCCCATTAAACCACCTCCGGTGGCATGGGATCTTAACCTTGTTCTAGGTGTGCTCATGGAGCCTCCTTTTGAGCCTTTGGCTACTTCGGATCTAAAGTTTCTTTCATGGAAAGTTGTTATCCTGATTGCCATCACTTCTGCCAGACGCATTAGTGAACTTCAGGCTTTAAAGACTGATCCACCTTATACAGGGTTTCATCATGATAAGGTGGTTCTTAGGACCCATCCTCATTTTCTTCCAAAGGTGGTTTCACCTTTTCATCTAAACCAGTCAGTTTATCTTCCTGTTTCTTTCCTAGGCCTCATTTCTCCTCTGCAGAAAGGAAACTTCATACTTTGGACTGTAAAAGAGCTCTAGCTTTTTATCTCCAAAGGACCCAGCCTCACAGAAAGTCTTCTCAGCTTTTTGTGGCTTTTGACTCTAGCCATTTAGGACTTCCTGTCACTAAAAGAACCCTCTCTAAATGGATTGCAGAGTGTATTTCCTATACATACCATAGTAAAGGAATACCTCTTGAAGGCCATGTCACAGCTCATAATGTCAGAGCAATGGCAGCCTCAACAGCTAACCTTTGTTCTGTGGCTATTGATGAAATCTGCCCATTATTGTATAGACAAGGACTCTCGGCGGGATGCCTTGTTTGGTTAAGCTGTTCTACAACACCTTTTCCAACTCATAGTTCAACTCCTGCCCTCCATCCATTTGGATGCCTGAGGTCCCTGGGGGGAAGCATGGCCCATCTACATAGATTTGCTACATGCTGGGTCTTCCCTAGGCATCTTTCAGCTCGGGAGTCCACATATGTGAAGACTCATTCCTGTTTGTTCCTGGAGATAGCGTAGTTACTCCACCTGTAACAGGTGATCTCCGGGAACAGCAGGAATAAGTCTTCACAACCCACACGCCTCCCCTAGGAGTTGTCTTTCTCTCTCTCTTTCTCTATTTTCCCTACTTCTCTCCTTCGGTCTCAGCTTTAAACTCAACTGAAGAGAGGGAGGTAGATATGCGGGAAGGCAGCGCACATGCGTGGATGCACGCTCCCAAAATCGTTCCTATTGGATGCTGGGGAGAGTTCCCGTGCGGGCTCCATCTGTACCGACGATACCCCATATGTGAAGACTTATTCCTGCTGATCTCCAGGAACAAGCAGGAATGAGTCTTCACATATGGGTACGTCGGTACCGACGGAGCCTGCACGGGAATGCTCCCCAGCATCCAATCAGAAAGCTTTTGGGAGCATCCCTCGCGCCTGCGCACTGACTTCCCACCCTTTCCACTGTCTCTCCTCAGTTTTCGTTTTTCCGCGGAGCCGGCAGGACGTCCTCCTGTCACCGCAGAAACTTTTTTCTTTAAATACTTCTTTTCTTGTTTTATTGTGGTCGCGGCTGTTTTTCCCGCCGACACCGGTACCGCCGGTGGTTTTTTCTTTTCTTTTTTCTTAAACTCAGAGGTTTTTCCCTCTGTTTCTGTCTTAACTTTTTGGGCCTCCGAGGCCTCTCCATCATGGAGCAGCCTTGTCCTAAGAAGTGTCTTCACTGTGGAAACACAGTTTTCTTTTTAGACTCCAATCTCTGGTGTCTAACCTGTTTGGGTCCTGACCCTTTTTCCCCTGAACTATCAGGCTGCAATACTGAGAGAAGACCTTCCTCTTTCGAGTTTCTCTCGATACCGTTTTCCCTCCTGCAGTGAGGGCACCGGGTTTTTCTTCTCTACAGGATCAGGTAAGACTTGCCAGTCCTTGAGTGGTAGGTCTCATGCCACGCATGATGACGGCTCCGGCCTTGCCCTCAAGACCCCATTGGCATTAAAACCCCGGCGGGAGTCTTCGGGCTCCAAAGCATTTCAGGGGTTTCAGGTTGTTCATGGGGCTCACCCCTCACAGAACATACCTGTGCCGTGCTCGGGGGTGGGTATCCGCTTCGAGCTGGGTACCGATAACCCGGCACCGGCACCGGTGTCGAGTGTTCCACTCTTCACCAGGGATCGTCATCGGGCATCCTCGGTACCTTCGGGACCGATCGATACGTTCCAGATTGACTTTCCTGCCTCTACGCCATGCTTGGTGGTGGTATCCGCTTCGAGCTGGTACCAATACCCCGGCATTGGCAACGGTGTCGAGTGTTCCACTCTTCACCAGAGATTGTCATCTGGTGTCCTTGGTACCTTCGGGACCGATCGATATGACCCAGAGTGACTTCCCTGTATCAGCATCGCCGGTACCACCACCAACGCCGGTGCACTCTAGACATGCATCGATAGACTCGCTCCCTTCGATGCCGAGTCTGGAATCTATATCTAGTCTAGAGGAATGGGTACCGACGCGCTTGGAAACCGAACCCTTTTCGGTTCCGGATACGCAGTACCGAGGATACTCACCAAGACTCTCTGGTTACCTCGGGTACCACTTGAGCAGCCTCCGATGATGGTCTCGATGCTATTACAGGTATCGATATTGATGTCGATTCCTGCAGTTACATCGGTGCCATCGATCCTTTCTATGCCTAGTTTGGAATCGATACCTGGCATAGACGATGCAGTACTGACTGCCTCAAATCGTTACTGCCAGTATCATTATCCATCTAGTAAGGTTCTTTCTCTGCACCAGACCAGTTCATACTATGGTGCTCAGGCTTGTAAACGGGGGTGCTGGGTGAGAATGTCCACAGTCTTGGCAAAGGCAAATATTAATATGACTTGCAAAGGATTGTGGGAAATGTAGTCCATTCATACCAGACTCAGCCGTCACAATAAATTCGTTGTGCTTGTTCGAATGTAAAGCAAAGAAGATATTTTATTTATGGGGTTATTTCTCCCAATACAGATATACTTGGTAGCACATAAAAAGGAATACTTGCTTTCAGTATTATACTTAGAAAAACAAATGAGGAAAAACAACAGCTGAACTTGTTAAGCAATCAAATCAAAGCATAAAGACCTTGATGGGAACAGAAAGGTCTTTTTCTGTAGGCTCCTGCTAATATCTCCTTAGCAGTGCTTCAAAGAACAAACAAAACCCCACAAAGTAGAAAAAAAAACCTGTTCTTTTTCAGGGATAACTTCTTGTATCTGCACCACACCACTCAGAAGTGTCCCTCCAGAGCTCACAGGCAATTAGGCAAGGCTCAATTGCTAACAATTACCAGCTGAAAACCTCTTGGCTGGTTTACTTTCTATTACGTAGCTCAAATCCTACTCAGAAGCTTTCTGGATTAGATTAAAGAACAAGTTTATATTTCTTTGTGATGGTTGTTGTATTTTGTAACAGCATTTTACCACAGAAGTTTAGGACAGGAGAGCACATCCATGTATTCAAAATTCTCATTTACCACATCTTCCCCTTCTTCAATTATCATGGGTTCAATATCATGGATTGGCCATCAGAGGAATTTCTCAATGGAACACTCAGGACAATACTTGTTTCCCTGCTGTCTTCACAGTGAAGAGCTAGGGCATAGATCAGTGTTCATACCTGAGCTTCCATTGCTGTTAGAGTTCCTCTCTAAATATCCTGGCCAGTATGTAGTCCAGTTCTTATGTCCAGCCTTCCAATCAAGATCCCTGGACACTAGATCTCTCTTCACATACCTTCTGGCATTGGGTCTTAGGGTCCCTTCCCAGTGCAGCCGTCTCCCTCACAGGTGCCGTCCTGGGTTTCCTGGCTCTGCAACTCCACTCCTCTGGCTTTCCCCAGTCCAGTGGTGTATGCTTGCCTCTGGAATGTCTCCCAGTATATGTACTGCTATGGACTCCTTTAGACCTCCCAAATGCTTTCTCTTCTTTCTTCCAAAGTGTTTCTTGCTTCTCTGTCCGTCAGCTTTGGCTTCTGCTGATGATGATGATCAGGAAGGATCCAAAGGTTGGCTGTTCTGATGATCAAGCTTCTGTGAATCAAGATGATAAAGCTTCTGATGATTCTCTGTAGGAATAAGCTTTTCTTTTATCCTGATTAGTATGGACATTGCTCCACCATAGCACAGCGCAGCTGTTGCTTGAATCAAGCCCTGCCCCTTGGAGGGATGAGTGCTTGGGGATTACCTCAGAGGCCCTCCTGATTGAACACACTGTTTCCCCACTGCAAGCTCTTCTAATGGCTGTTGAAAAATGGTGCATTCTGCGGTAATGGTTAGTCTTTTAGGGATAAACATTCTGTTTTATTATTTCTACCAGAACAGACAGGTTGCTTGTTCAGAGTCCCTTAACACCTCTATTATAGCTCCTCCTGAAACATATGATAAGCGTCCTTATCACAGGCTGCATCTTCAACCTTAGCTTCCCAGGGATGGTTCCCATTGGAAGATCCTTCTTTTCAGAAGTTTCTCCTGGACATGGCAACCTTTCTTTGGATATTCCTATCCCTGGTTGTCCTCTTAACCAAGGCTTCCACCTGCAGAAGAGGGAAATATAATGCTTCATTTACATTAAATTTCTTTGCATGGAATCTTCTTCTGAAAATATTGGGAATCTCCGTTAAGGGTTCCCTCTCCTTCTACAGCAACTAATGTTACTGTATCAAGGTGTTCCCCCTCTCCAGGGTTTCAGAAGAATCAAACTTCCCCCATCATTCCATTGTAGTGGAATCCGCAATGAGGAATGTTTTAAAAAGAAATAAGCCCAAAAAGAAGCATTCTTCTGATCGCCAGGTCGTGCTTCTAGAGCACTTGATGCCTTGGACTGTCAGACCTTCCAAACATCTATGCTGGCATCAAGAATTATTTCTGTAGATATTTATATATGAGGCTAAACACACTTGGGCCAGGAGGTCCAAAAGAAGGAATCAGATGAAATATGACTCTATTTTGAGCTCCTTTTTTGTGCAAGAGCACTAAGGCTGGTTAGACTATCCTGGATGACTAATCTTAATTCGATTAAGTCGGAAGATCTCTTGGTTGTCTTTCCGTCGTAAGTGCGTCATCATAGACCATCCATTTTATGAGTCTGTTAGCAGAGCGCTCTGCTCTTTGCCAATTGGAGCACGGTAGAGCCTGGCTCCAAAGGCTCTAGACTTGGGCAAGATGGGCACAAACATACAAACAATTGGGTAATTCGAGGCCTGGTACTATGGAGGAAAATCTCCTCAATAAGGAGGCTTTAGCAATCATGGTTATGCTCATGGCGTACCACTGACCGGTCCCTGGTCCTAGAGACTACGGCATGTGCTAGAGCCGCAGTGCCTTCCCCAGGAGATAGGAATGGTCCTACACAAACCTTCTTTCAAACCTAAGGAAAAAGAAGGTTTCACATTTCAATCCTGCCACATCATACCAGAAAGGGGAGTTGCCCAAACAAGAGGACACCATCGTCCAAGGATATCGCGAAGTTGTACGCCAAATTACTAGCCAGTCGCAACAGACCCAGCAAACATAGGTGTTCTGAGGGTTACAATCTACAGCTTACACAACTCTTCTCTAACAGAAATGGGTAATTTCACGGTTTTTAAATCTTGAAAGAAAGCGGTCATACGCACTGGGGTGGATAATCGGTTTCTTTCTAGTATGGCCAAGCTGGTCAGGATATGCTTGTCCATGGAGGTTACAGAGTTAACTCACTCCTCTGTACTCACCAAGATAGGGGGTTGCACACTAGTCTCATGAGAGTTTCTGTCCCACCATGAACATTAATGATTGAATTTCCTTCAGCTTGACTCCGCCGTCAATAGTGGGTAAGTCACAACCATCTCCCCCTCTACTCAGGGGTTACCCTTACTGAGTGAGTGACCATACTGAAAGAAGCTTCTCGGTAGCTTTCATTGTGTAGACTTATTTAGTCTCCTTGAATACCTTTCCGGATAGACTCATCAGACAGGGACAGGAATGGATCTCCTCATCCTTGTTGCTGCCTGTTCTCTTTGATTTCGCAACAGAAATAACATTTTCTCTGCTGTGTCTTTCAGCTGCGGTGCATGAAGGAGTAGTCGCAATAGAAGTGTGAACGACTGGTACTGGGTTTTTCCTCAAGTTCCCGTCATATCTTCTTTCTAGCCATCTCCTTTCCTAGGATTGTGGCAAATCACCGGGTGACCTTCAGTCAGTTTTTATCTCATATTTCGCCTGCACAAGGCTCTCTGCACTCTTCAGAGACGCTTTCTATTATTGGGCCCTTGCTAATGAGCATGGAGCTTTGTCTCTGAGGGATCTTCTATATAGTAGAGCAAAAAAGCCTATAGATCATTATCATGACTTTGAGGGTTTCCCACACGTGGTCTCCTATTATAAGCTTTTTCTGCTGTGAATATCCAAGGGCTAGTAGTAACGCATGATACCCCTATGGCCCTCCAGTGGGTCTCCTCCTGGTATCTCCTCTCTGCGGTTCTACCCATTCTACCGTGTCAGAGTTCTAGGAGGACTCTAGACCTTGCTCTTTACAGACTGATATTATCCTCTGTTTTTCACCCATCCTGTTTATTTTACTGGATTGCATGGGCATCCTATTAGCCCACGGAAGGATTCTATGTATATCGGTCAAGTGGGTTTCACCCTCTTGTTATTAGATGAAGTTTTCCCCTTAACATTCCCCATGTGAATGTTCTTATGGGGCTTAGTGTATCTTCAGAATTATCTTCATGTATGTAAATAAGCTCTATATATGCCTCTACATACATTATGTCTGTAAGCTGTGTGTGAATAATTTATGCCCCTATATGTATAGATATCCACAACATATATAGGTTGCTACATAGTTCTACATATCTAGATATGGCATATATCTATAACACTAGGGATATTTAGATATATCTATCTGTCTCTCTATCTATCTATATATATATACTATGTATCTGTTGGGATTTGGAGATTTTTCTAAAATTGATATGTATTACATACTATCCTCCTCACTGTCTATGCTATAGCAATTTGTACCTCCTTAGGGGGTTACAGACCGTGAGCTCCTTTTTCATACTGTTCCTTAGTATGGAAGGGAATGTTATGCCAAAAACCATTTAATGTGGTGATAACAGCTTCCATTTGTACTCAGAGGTCTCACCGATACTTGAAGATTCGAACGTCAATATTCTTTCCTATCTCTCAACAACTAGGGAAGATAGTGTACATCTGCATTGTTTTGCGTAAACATTGTTCTCCTTGGGAATTTGGGCTTTTTTAATACCCATGCTTCCCTCCAAGACTGGTGCTAGTTGTCCAAATCGGTTACGTCGTCTTCTATTAGTACTCAATGTTGGTTGGACTCCTATACCTAAAAGAGTTTTTCAGCTTTTTCTCATAAAGCTTCCCATTGAAGACCGAGACGTTCTACTACTACCCCAGTTGACACCTGCGAGCACCGTGCTTTTCCAGGTCGGGACTTTCACCCGCAGGCTGTGAGGTCAACCTTGAGGATTTCCGCTACTGTATATCCAGTAGACTCCATCCTGCGTTCTACTTATACAATACAGTAGGTAAGCTCCATATTATCACTGTTCATTAAATAATTTTAATGGTACTTATGATACATGCCATGGACTCCTCTCCCTGTAGTCCTGGGTTTTGCTGTTTTCCTTAACATCTCTTCTATTCTCAACTCCTACCCTCCATTCCCTCATTGGATGCCCGGTATTCCTGTGTGGGAAATGCACTCCTAATCCAGGAACAGGCATGGTTATGGGATCTCCCCCTGGCATCTCTAGCGAGGTAGTCCCCCTATGTGAAGACCCCTTCCTGCTTGTTTCCTGTAGATAGCACTTTTACCTTACCTTTAACAGGTGATCGCTTGTAACAGCAGGAATAAGTCGTCACAACCCCCCCACCGCCCCTAGGAGTTGTATCTATCGTATCTATCTATCTTCCGTTCCTCGTTTCTCTCCCTTTGTGGTCCGTCAACTGTATGTGAGAACTCCACTGAGGAGAGACAGTGGAAAGGGCGGGAAGTCAGTGCGCAGGCGCGAGGGATGCTGCCCAAAGCTTTCTGATTGGATGCCTGTGTAGACCATTCCCATGCAGGCTCCGTCGGTAATACCGACGTCACCCATATGTGAAGACTTATTTCCTGCTGTTTCCCATAGATCACCTGTTACAGGTAAGTAACTGTGCTTTCCCGGAGATCACCTGTTACAGGTGAGTTAACTACGCTTTCTTATCTCATCATATTCGGTTGGGCTGTGATTCCAGTTTTGGGATTCTTGTTTTGTGGGTCTACCTGCAGCTTCTGGGTTTGATAACTTGGCCCCTGTAATGGATGCTTTTGGGGGAAGGTGTGCATGTGCCACCCTCCCCTCCCCCCTCCCCCCTCCCCCTTCAGATTTTCAGGTCCCTTGTTTTAAAGTTGCTCACTCAGCTTCATGTCGTTTTTGTTTGAGAGAATCAAAGAGCAGTATGGCCTGTGGCTGCAGATTCGCCCTACTAATGGGCGTGGGTTGCCTGTGGGAGGCACTGTCTTTGGCGAGATCACTGTTAATAACTGTTTTCTGCTGGCTAGGTGCATGGATCGCGAGCACTACCACAGCCTAATGCTTAGACCAGTGGTCTGATAATGAGCTACGCTAGCGTTTAGATCCCACCTGCTGCTCCCGTTGTGATCATGGGCAAGTTTCTTAGCCCTAATGGAGTCAGCTTGTACAGGAGTAAACTGTTCCCTTCAGAAAGCCTCCTGCTTGGTCAGCAGGCTAGAGAGGGCAGCCTGACTCTGGAGAGGAATTCAGGGCTTCAGCAGTGGTGTAAGTCCATAAGCAAGACGACCCTCTCAGTGGCCGTAGTGGCCGCATGTGGTGGCTGAATCTCAGCTATTGACTGGACGGCATGTCTAACAACTCTAACAGCAGCACACAACATAGCAAGGGTTAGCAAAATGCAGACCATCTCATGAGTCAGTCACAGTGGTTCCCAAGTAGGAGTTAACGCCCTATGGTATATGTGCTTTCATCATGTCGAGTTGGAATCTGGCCAATGTGTTTGGCCTGCTGCTCATGCACGAGGCGTGCCAGATAAAGAACCCTTTTTATAGGTATACAAAAAGGTCCCATATATATATCAGGTTTAGGTTGTCCCTCATCGTATGGTCTTCACTTCCAGTGGTTTTTGGTGCAGCTGTCCCTCCTGAGCAGGTTTTGATCTCTCGTAATCCATGCTTGGTTGCCTGTAAGTAGCTCTTGACTGGCTCTGTAGACCTACGTGTATTTGTGTCTCCTGAAGCCTTCTTGGTAGAGTTTTCTCTGTCTATTGCTGCTTCAGGAGCTAGATCTTCTGTGCGGGTCCCCTGGTGGTGGGGGTTCCTGTTCACTTCTTGCTTATGGTCTTGCCCTGGTAAGAGATAAGCCATCTCAGTAAGGGCACTACTGTTTCTTCTTTGTGCCTAGTAGAGCCTCTTCTCCTGGGTCTGCTGTCTAAGCCTTGGATAGCAGGAAGTTGATACCTAGTTACCATTTGACACCCTACTGTGTTTGTTCAGGGCTGGAATATCTTGCAGTTTAGTTGGTGGTCCTTGGCATGCTACTAGACAGGATATGTTTCGAGGCATGGTCCTTGGTGGGTGTGCACCCTGATGTGTCTCCATCTCAGGCAAACAAAACTGTTTTCAATCCATTCTTGGGACTACAGCAGACATCTTTCCTCTGATGTTGCAGGCAATGGAAGGTTTCTCCCTTGTTTCCTTTAGTAGGCCTTTGCTTGAGGCTCTGTCACTGCACAGAGTATTCCTTTCGATTTACACATCCTGCTAGACCGGTTTCAGTACTACAGGCCTTCATCTTGTTGTAGAACCATTCTGGCAATCATGCCGTCAGTGCCTTCTCTGGCAAGGATAAGATACAGCTCCTTTCTCCCAAGAGTGCTGGTCTTCCTTCATTCATTTTTCAGTGCTGTGTCCTCTGACCTCTTTTGTGGAGGAGCAGACCCCTTTGGGTCAAATGAACCCCATTAGTACCCGTCCTATAAAACCAATCACATCCCAAGAGTGTTGTCATTTCCTTCCCATCTCATAAAATTTCAGGCGTGATATCTCTGACCTCTTTTGTGAAGGAGGACCTTTGGTCAGACCCCGCACTGCATAATGAAGATGATGAGGAGGGGCTTTGGGAAGACTATCTGAGATTACTACTTTTCTAACCTGTTCATGTTGGGCCTTGGCTGTCTCCTGTGATCCAAGGACAAGACATAATATCCGATTGTTTGCTTGGCTTTCAGAGACGCAGTTGTAAGCAATGTGTCTTTGTTCAGGAGACCCGTGCCAAGAGGGGTTCAGAGGTCACGGCCATTAAGTGCACGAGCCTTTTTCTCTGGGTGTTTCATTCTAGCTTAGTGGTTGTCCAGGGGGGGGGGGGGGGGAGTGGACGATTCTGTTTGGCAGCTTCCCCTGTTTTTTTTTTTTTTTTTCCCTGAAGCAGCTTCGATAAGCACTACAAGTTGTTTATTGTGCGCGCTTGGGCAACTTTTGGCAGAGCAATGTTGTCCCTAGTGCCATCGTTCATCCCACCCTGGGTCCCTACTGCTTGATATATACTACTAGTCTGGACTGTTCTATCGTTATGATAAGGAGAAGAAGAAATTTTAACAATCCTGAGAACTTTGTTTCCTTGTATACTGCTAGACCAGACCAGGACCTGACTTGAGAAGACTATAGCTACAAGTTGGAAAGCCTGGCTGCCTCTTCTCAGCCTTTTCATGGCTTGTCAGTATCTCTGTTTGGTGCAGAGCCTTATATGGTAAGAATGCCAATGGTTTTGAACATGGTTATGGTTGTTTTGATTAATGCTTCTTCCAAGTTTTTCAGTCTTGCTTTCTACTTGGGAGGTGTCATACTGGCTTCTGTCAGTGCTGCACTAGCATATGTACCGGTGATGACAGCTGAAATTTGCTCTGGTCTGCCTCCACCTGCTGGCTAGGGAAAATAACTCGCTCATCTGGACTGGTCTAGCAGGATTTAAACAAAGAAAAATTATAAATTAGGTAAAATCTCTCCATAATCCATGTTAATTTCCCAATCTGTATCTCAAAGATGTTCAGATAGCCAAATAACTGACCTGAAATATTTTGATTGGGATGAAAAATGAATGAAGACACTTATAATTTATAAAGCCTTTTCTGCATGTAAGGCATGTTTTGCATGTGGAAAATGCCTTTCATAAATTTTCACAGGGATATTCATAAATAAAAAGTAGGTGCATAGAAAAACAGTGCCTACTTTTATTATATAGATTTAGATATTGTTGGAGGTATAGCTTGAGTGGAGCAAGAACAGAGTTGTGATGTACGGTCTACATGCGTAGAGTATACACATACAATTAAAGTTGCCTCAGAGGAGGTATAAATTTGTGTGAGAACATTTGTACATTACTGTGGATACTTCTGGGTGCCTGTTCTATAAAGGCAAATAAACAACTATAAAATGTACATTTTTGCAAATTCTTATAGGCACCCTGTTACAGAATTACCTGGCACTTGTCTTTTAAATTGGTGATAGTTAACGATTTTTGTGTCACAGCACACTCGGCACTGAGTTCGCTTAGTTATGACATGCACCCTCGCTGTCCCCCTCTATCCTTTTCTCCTGTCCCCCCTTCCTACCACCCTGGCGACACTTTCCCTAAACCCCTTGTAATCACCTTCAGCCAGTAAGAGGAGTCCAGAGAGCAGCACCCTCTAACCTGCTGCTACCACCTCTTCTGCTGGCTTTCCTCCAAGTTGGTATCTAGGGAGCTCTATAGTTTTGTAAGGCCCCACGTGACATAAGAACATAAGAGATGCCATAATGGGTCAGACCAAGGTCCATCAAGCCCAGTATCCTGTTTCCAACAGTGGCCAATCTAGGTCATACGTACCTAGCAGTTTCCCCAAAAGACAAGGGTTCCACAGTGCTTGTACTGGGTCAAGCATTGATATCCTGGGTCCCTTCTTAATAATGGTTTATGGACCTTTCCTCCAGGAACTATCCCCCAGGTGTACTGTGGGACATAGGCCCCCCTGCCCACTGTCATCCGTTCATTGGGGGTGGAGGTGGAGAATGATGCCTCCCCTGCTGGCCCCTCATCTTCATCTTCAGATGGTGTTGGGCTGGACAGGAGGATGAGGCTTTACTGTGCACTGCTGCTGCCCTTGCTGCTGTTTGTGCTGCTGTTCCCACTGGAGCTAGAGGGTGTATCTGCACCAGCATCTTCCATGGTGTCAGGGGTGGAGCCATCTAGGGACAGGGGTGGGAAGACCTCCTCCTGCAGTGCTGCCACTGTCGGGGAAGGAGGTCATGGTTAGCTTCGTGACTGTTGTTGCTGGGGGGGCCCAGCCACACACACAAGGTGTTCTAGCACATCCCATCTCTGCAGTGGGTGGGGCAGTGTGGGCCAGGACTGTGTGTTGTAGGTCCCTGAGGTGGGGACATGATGTTTCTGTGGAGTCCATGTCACAGTTGTGTCTGCTCTAAGAACATAAGAGATGCCCAACTGTGTCAGACCAAGGTCCATCAAGCCCAGTATTCTGTTTTCAACAGTGGCCCAATCTAGGTCACATGTACCTAGCAGTTTTCCCCCCAGAGACACAAGTTTTTTTTTTTTCCACACTGCTTGTACTGGGTCAAGCATTGATGCTTCGGTCACTTCTTAATACTGGTTTATGGACCTTTCCTCCAGGAACATGTCCAACCCTTTTTTAAACCCAGCGACACTAACAGCCTTTACTACATCCTCCGGTAACAAATTCCCGAGTTTGAGTACATGTTGAGTGAAAAAATATTTTCTTTTATTTAGTCTTAAATAGTTTACCCTGTATCTTTCCTTGCATGTCCCCTAGTCTTTCTATATTCTGATAATGTAAACAATCGATCTACATTTACCCGTTCCACTCCGTTCATTAATTTATAGACTTCTATCATATCGCCCCTCAGCCGTCTCTTTTCCAGGTTAAAGAGCCCTAACCTTTTTAGCCTTTCTTCATAGGAGTCTCCTTCCATCCCCTTTCCCCTTTTGGTGGCTCTTCTCTGTACCCTTTTTAAAATCGCTATATCCCTTTTTAAGATACGGCGACCGAAATTGCCCACAATAGTCAAGGTGCGGTCTCATCATGGAAACGAATATAGAGGCATTATCATCTTTTGTTTTATTTTCCATTCCTTTCCTTTATCATACCGGCATTCTATTTGCTCGCCTTGGCCTGCCGCTGCACCCTGGGCCGAGGGTTTTAACATGGTATCCACAATGACGCCTAAATCTTTTTCCCTGGGTGGTGGTCCCTAATTTGGAACCTTGCAGCGTGGTAACCATAGTTTGGGTTGTTCTTCCCTAGGTGTCATTCATTCCGTCTCTCCGCTATAGCCTTGTCTCCTCTTACTGCCCCTTTTACCCCTCTATCATCTAACGGTCCAATTGACTCCTCTCACAGGGCCTTTCCCTATTCGTCTCCTCTCTGGCCAGTCCATTACATTAGGGTAGTCAACCTCCTCCAGCACTTGAGGACTGAATACTGAAAATCCTTGCGGAACCCGCTTATCCCGCTCTCCCTGTTGTCAGAGAGTCAGTCTTTCAGTCCTCAGCAGATGAAATGGAACGGATGGCTGACAGGCCTCACACGAGAGGGCCAAATAGGAACATTAGGCTATAGATGGTTTAAAATAAAAAGAAAAAAAAAAAAAGCACGATAGATTAGATTAACAGGATTGGAAGAAGGAGGAGTTGGTGATTTGTTTTTGCCCTAGCAGGGCAACTCCAGCAAGGACAGTTTTCTTTTCTTTTGCTGCAATTTAACAACCAAACAAAAAAAGAAGAAGAAAGGAGCACTGGTCTTCATCTGCCCGCATCGGATCTGAATCGGCATTAAAGGCAGAGCCCTGCCTCTATTTCCAGACTGGTGGGGCAGAGGGCTGGGAAAGGGACCTGGGAGCCCCAGACTTCCTCTTCAATCGACTCCGATCTCTGCGAGGCAGCTAGTATGCTAGAAGCGCGAGGCGCGCGGGGTGCAGAAGTTCATTACTGGCTTGGGTCTCATGTAATACGAGAATAGTAAAGGAGGCCAGGCAGAATATTAGTTTTATCGGCTCTGGATAGCTCAACAAAGCGAGTGTTGTAGTCTGCCGTTAGCCGGCCTTTATGCCGTCACCGCCAGGCGGGTTTCCCGGTATCTGCTTTGCCGGTTTAGGTGAATGACTTGTAGGCACACGTGGTATAGGCATGGTCCTGGCGGGTTTCAGAGTACGATTGGTCGGGGGCGATGCTGCGTTGCAGTTTGGGTTAGGGGATAACGGGTGAGGCCGAGTCAACAAATTGCTGTGAGGAGGGGGTAGGTAGGCAGACCTCCGTTCTCAGAAAAAAAAGAGGGATACGGCAAGCCATTTTAGATGAGAGCTCCGTCGGTTTCTTCTCCCTGCTGCGGCAAAGTTCAGGAAAGAGAAAATCTAAATCGCCACAAGGGAGCTTCTGCTGAGGGGTGGCACAGCAAACCGTTATCAGCACATGGTAAGGGTCCTTGGATTCCATTGTTGTCACCGGAGTTTATTTTAAGAGCCTTCGTGATAATGCCTATGTATATTGAAAAAGTCACAGTAGTCCACACAGTCCTTCTGGACAATCCTGTTTGTATCATACATGGGAGATTCTGCTGTGGCAGAAACCTGGGGCAGGGGTCTCCATCTATAGTCAACAAAGAGTTTAGAAACGGGTTTAGCAGAGTGCCAGAGTCTCATTGGTGCAGTTATCAAGTAGCAGAAAGAAGAAGAGAGAGCGGCCATTGGCGGGAAGTGGTGTTGGATGCCCGGCCAGGAGAGTTGGACAGCAGGGGCAGTTTAGCGGCCAGGCGAAGATCTGAATGTATTTATAGGGAGGGAAGAGCTTTGTTTAGGGGCGTTGATTGCTTCAGTCACTTGCAGCGTTTAATATAGTTCTCCCTGTGCGACAAACAGGAGCCAATGAGAGGATCCTTGTTACAGGGGATTGTAAGTCAGAGCAGAGATGCTGCCCAATAACACAGGGTTATTAAAACCAGGAAGAATCTGAGCCAGGGGAGTGCCCTGAAGGTTGTCCTTGAGAGGGAGGTCGCGCTATTGTCGCTTCTGTATCCCGTTCCCGAAGAGGAGGAGGAACTTGCTTGCTGTGAATGCCTAAGGTGGACTGAGCTAGTTTCAGCAGGTGCACCAAGAAAGACGCAACAATTCCCGTTGAAGGCGGATACAAGCCCTCAAAGACTTCAAGGATCGTAGGTCTGGAAGTGCTTTGAAGAAGAACGCTTTTGCTTCCAGTGGCTCTCGCTCTAAAGGCTGCGGTTTGTGGCGCGTTATGTGTCACGAGCTTTTATCCGATGGCTTCAAGTGGAAGCCCGGGTCCAGAAAAGGAGGAGGCTTCTTCAGTGGAAGGAGCAAAGCTGGAGTCGGCAGCGGCCTTATCTAGGCGGATGCCTTTTTTTTTTTTTCATGCTTTGGTGCAGTGAAATTTCAATGGCTTCGGTGGATTGCAGCTAGGCGGTTTCTTCTTCTTTGGTTCCGGAAATTGGGGAAAGCGGATGCCGTCTTCCAAAGCACGGGACTCCAGTAAGCTCCATATAAGGGTAAGTTGCTCTTTGGTGAGGCAATGGAAGAAGATTGTGAAAGATTTGGAGACGATCTTCCCAATGGGGGTCCGCCTTCCGAGGACCGTACTGCGAACAGGCAAGATGGGCTCCATGCAGAGAGGTCAAGGACGGGACTTTTGCAGAAGATTCTGTGGCCCGTGCTTTATGCCTTAATACAGCGCGGCCGTTTTGTTGGCCAGAGGGCCGTCCTTTCGCGGAGCCAGGGGGTTCAGTCGGGGCTTTTTAAAAAACCGCCAATCATACCGCATCAGCACTAAGAAAAACCACAAATAACCGCACAGCGAGAAGACCAAGCTGGCGCGCAAGGGACGAGGGTTGGTCCAGGATGAAACAAGAGATTCCGGTCGTCGATTGGTCGGTTTTGTTATGATAGTTTCTTCTCTCTGGCTATGGCCACCACTATAAACCTACGGACAAGTTGGGTTTGCTGGAAATCTATCAGAGAGGGCTATGCGTCTTACGAGTTTCGCTCATCCCCCTGTAGGAAAGCCTCTGTGTCTCCTCCGTGCAGTCCTCAGGCGAAGAGGAAGGCGGTCCGAAGGACAACGTCTGACGTGCGTTTGTTGTGGGACTTCAAGCAGGAGTGCCTGGTACCTGCAGACCAGTACGGGGCTTTAGTGTCGATACTCTGATTTATCCTTGTGGGGTTCCCAGAAGGAAGGAAGGTTCGTTTTATCGGCCAAGTTGTGGATCTAAACACCCCCGTGAACACGTTGCTTGAGCGGTGCCCCTTAATTTTCCAGGAATGGAAACTTTGGGAGATCTTAGTTATCCGTTCCATTAAGCAGGGAGAAGTTTCTGTCCTCCCATAGAATTTGACAGAGGCGTATGGGAACATACCGATCAGGATTTGATTGGAGGCATCAAACAGTTCTATGCTTTGGCCAGTTCCCATGGGTCATTTTCAGGTTCTGAGCCACGGCCGTTCGGGTCTGGCTTACGGCCCCTCACACACCTTTACCAAAGGTAAGTGGTTGTGATGGCGGCGGCGCTTCCGGGAACAGAAGGAATCCAGGTATAATCCCTACATGGACGATTGGGTAATCTACGAGCAGCGCGCTAGACGGATTCCAAATAAGGGCAAACGCCTCGATGTAGGTGGAGTTTCTCGAGCAGCTAGGGGTGGGTCATCAACTGGGCCAAAGATGGCATGTGTGAACACGGTGAAACAGCTGATCTTATCGCGGCGGCCCTCCTCAACACGGCGATCGGTTCCGTTTTTCTGGCCTAAGGACAGGGTAAAGAAGACTTTGTCGCATGGCTGCGCGGCGTTCCTTGCTAATAAGGGCTCTCCAAAAGCTTTGGGAGTGGTTACTTACAGTTGTTGGGGTCGATTGGCGGTCGGCACATCTAGATCTGGTTTCCGTGGGCCAGAAGATCACAATGCGGCCGCTTCAGCATGCGTTGCTCTCAAGGTGGGTCCTCCGCCAGGATCATCCTCTCTCTCCGCCGGTTGCTCTGTCCGGGCGCGAAAAGCACGACGTGCGCACGTCACAGTCCCTGCAGTGGTTGGTCCAGAGGTGCATCTTCAAGCGGGGGTTCTGCTGGATCTATCCGCGAATGCGGTGTTGCTCACCACCAGATTGCCAGCCTTTTCTGGCTTGGGGGGACGCTATTCATTCTTTGACCACACGATAGCGGCAGGGACCTCCCGTGGGACGGCGGGAAATGAGAAGAGAGCGTTGACTGGTCCGATCAAATCGTGGAGCTGGAGCTGAGAGCGGTTTGTTTTTTGGCGCTATTGGAGTTTGGAGACATTGTGCTCTAAGAGAGAAGCCCCAGTTCCGAGTGTTCTCTGACAATTTTCGGTGACGGTGTCTACAATCAAACAGGGCAAGGAACGGTGCCATAGGCAGTGAGTACTCTTAGCAGGAGAGTCAAACAGTAGTTCCACAAGGGGAAGACAATCACATCTCTCGTAGCGATTTTCGGCAGCTCATGTGGCTGCGCACAAGACAAAAATTCATAGCCGACTATCTCAGGCGGGATGTGATGGATCGTCAGGAAATGCGGAGCTGAACTCTGGAAGTCTTTCATGGAATCACGGTGGCATTGGGGGCAGTTTGGTCATGGAATGCGCATGGCGACCACTGGCCATTGCTAAAGCGGGCTTCGATTTTAGCAGCAGGCGCAGCAGAGCATATGTCAGAAGGGTCTCGACTGCTTGTGTGTAGCCCTGGCCGTACGCGGAGAGCTGCTTTCCGTGGGGTTTCTGCTGTGGCCGCTTTTATGGATGGAGTCATTCAGAGGTTAGCGAGTTTACAATGGGATTGGTGATTCTCATTGCTCCGGATTGGCCCCACACACATGCAACATGGTATGTGGATCTGATGCGACTTCTAGTGCTTCCGCCATGGCGGCTGCCTCACCACGAACGTAAAATCTGTTGAAACCAAGGTTCCGTCACCGATGAGCACCAAGTGGAATCGGTGTCTTGCTTTACAGCTTGGCTCGTGAAACACGGAGGCGCTTGTGACGCAAACGCGGACTTACTCCAGCGTCGCGTGATTAGGCCATGATGTTAAAGTCCTAGAAGGCGATCTACTTTGTTGGCATACATTTGTGTGTGGTGGCATTTTTGAAGGTGTGGCATGTTGAAGATCGGAAGGTTTAGGCTGGGGGGTCGAAGCTTCCGGATATCTGGGCTTTCCGTCAAGGCGGCCTAGAAATGGGGTCGGGCTATTAGCACTCTAAGGGTTGACATTTAGGCGGCGCGGACTTGTTATATCGAGGGCGAGTTCAGGGGAGCTCGCTCTCGTCTCCATCCAGATGTTCTGCGTTTTCCTTAGGACCGCCAGGAACCATTAGGCCTCCGGGTAGGCAGGTGATACGCTTGGGATTTGAATTTGGTTTTTAGAGGCCTTGAACGGGAGGCCTCCCTTTGAATCACGGTCGTTCAGGGGGAATCGCAGGGAGCTTGGGGCCTGGAAGACGGCTTTCTTGGTAGTGTTATGTTACCGCAAGAGAGGAAGTTTGGATCTAAAGGCGCTCTCGTGTAGGGAGCCGGATCATTCACATTTCAGCTGGGAAAAAGGTGGTGTTGGCGGCCGGGTGCCGCTTTTCTTCCTAAGGTGGTGTCCCAGCTTTCACGTGAATCAGACTGTCCGCGCTACCAACCAACCTGTTGTGGCGCAGTGGGGGTGGTTAAAACTGGAGTGGTCGACTTCGGAAGTTAGTGTAGGACGGCGTACTGCGTAGATAGCTTAAGGGGAGACAGAGTCGTTTCGGAGAAAATCGGACAGGTTTATTCGTTTCTTGTTTGGGGGTCAAGCTAAATGGGAAAGGTGGCCACCCAAGGCGTTTTTTTTATATTCCGCGCGCTGGGTAAAAACATGCGATCACTGAGTCAACTTATGAAATCGAAAGGCAAGTCGGCTCCAGTGGGGCTCAGAGCACATTCTACTAGAGGTCAGGCTGATGTCGTGAGGGCTGAGTATGCGGTTGGTGGCCCGTGCGCGGATGGTATATCTGTAGCGCGGCGTCATGGGCTTCCTCTTCATACGTTTACACAGCACTATCGGTTCGGATGTTGCAGGCGAGGGAAGGTGCTAGCTTGGGGTGCGCCTTGGCCATTGTTGCGGGTCTTCACAGGGTACTCCCGGATTTAGTTTACTGCTTTTGGTTACTGACCTAGTCCTGGACTGGCAAGGAGAGCCGAATAGGAAGGAGAAATTTAGACCTTACCTGATAATTGTCTTTCCTTGAGTTCCCTCCGAGGCCAGTCCAGGACCCACCACGATATTGTTCTGCGAGGTATGGAGAGGTTGTGGTCCTCGGGCCAATAGTTCACAACTACACAACGTTACCGGGCTAATGGTCGGAGCTCGGGGAAAATGAGAATGAATTATTCAAAGTGGATTTTGGGGTGTTCCTTTAGAGTTAAGAAGGGAACATTGAAAAAAAAAAACAAACAGAAAAAAGAATAAAAACTTTGGGAGAGAAATGGTTTTCCAGTAATTCCTAAATGTGATTGCCAGTAAGTTAGAGTAAATTTTGTTATTTTCGTCTTCGAGTTTTGGGACTTTATAGCTATGCTGCGTTTGATACCACAAGCGACTGACTCGTTGACACCAGGGGTAGCTGGATAAGCTTGCAGCAAGATTTTCCAGTATTCCGTCGCTTTCAGCTGCTGGAGGAGGCTTGAATACCTAATGGGCATGGCAATGGCCCGGAGAGAACTCAAGGATAAGACAAGTAGAAGGTATAGGTATAATTTCTCCTTTGCTACGAATAGTACTTGAAAAAGTCTTTAATTTCGTGTTTTTGCTTCCGTAGCACGTGGCCTTATCAAATTCTCGCTTTGAAGGTCTTATCCCCAATTGCCTTTGCATTGTTACTTCGGCCAGTGCTTGGCGCTGTGTTCCAGTTTTCGTGGTGTTTGGCTCTTTTTTTTTCCATTTCTTGAAAGATGCTTTTTTGGCCCCCCAGTTTAACAGCTCTCTCTCTGTACACTCACCTGTTAAAACCATGTGCTGGCATTTTTTGGACTTTCTTCCACTTAGTGCGTGGGAATAAACAGCTGTTTCTGCGGCTTCTCAGGAAAGTCATTTTTAAAAACAAAACACCCCTAAGCTTGATGGTACGTCTTTAAACCTTTTTGGCAAAGCTCATTTTAGTTTTTTCGTAACTATATTCCTCACTTTTTTATCGTAGTCTCCTTTTCTAAAAGTTAAAAGGTCCAGTTACTGTGGATTTCTTTCCTATCCTGCCTCCACACTAAGTTAAATCAAAAACCGATCATGCTATGAGCACTATTGCCAAGGGGCCCCAAAACACACTTATTTCTCGCAACCAGATCTGGTGGTCAAATAAGGACTAGGTCCAGTATGGTTCCCCCTCTGGTCGGTTCATGAACCAGCTGGCCAAGAAGCCAGTCATTTATTCATCTAGAAACTGTATTCTCCCTAGATGTCCGTGGCCGGGCCACTGACCCAGTCGATACCAGGGTAATGGAAATCACCCCCATGATTATCTGTGCTTGTGACTTTTGTTAGCTTCCTTGATTTCTTTGAGGCATTTCATCATCCATTTGTTACTTGTGGTCAGGAGGGTTCGATACGTACAGACCCCACTGCACTCACCTTTTTGTTCCCCTTCAGACATGCGAATTTCCATCACATAGAGGATTCTACAGAAAATTTTGTTTCCTGCAAAACTTTAATGCCTTTCTGAATCAATGCCCTCTCTAAACTAGAGCGCAACCCAACTTCCACCAGTTTGACTCAGTTCTATCAATTCACCGCATTATAGCTTCTATCCCAGGCTCTCAACGTGTCCAACTGGTTATCCTCCGGCCACCATGTCTCTGAGATTTGACACTCATATCAAAATCCTCTCATTTAGGGCCTATATATTCTAACTCTCCCATCTTATTGTTTAGATTTCTAGCATTTGCAATAACAAGCATTTTAGAGACTGGATTTTATTAATAGTTTAATCTGGCTATTGGTAGGCAGGGTGGAATTTGGAATCTTTAAGCTCTGTCTTGCCACCATACTCAAGGGCAGTTGGGCTACTGTACTCTTTTTTGGAACCTCACTGGTTTTGGTTAGTATCCTTCAAGGATAATCTTCTTACGAACCATGCGCTCTTCCGGGCGGACTGTCGGCTTCCTCCCCTATTTTCTAGTTTAAAAGCTTCTCGATCTCCTTCTGTAAGGGTAATGCCAGCAGCCTGGGTTCATCCTGGTTCAAGGTGAACGCCCCCTCCATTCAGAAGAGCCCCTCCTTTCCCCAGAATGTTCCCCAGTTCCTAACAAATCCAATAAAACCCCTCATCCTTGCACCATAGTCTCATCCAAACATTGAGAATCTGGAGCTCTGCCCGCCTTTTGGGTCCTGCACGTGGAATGGGAAGCATTCGGGAGAACGCTACTCTGGAAGTTCTGGATTTTAACTTTCCTACTGTCAGCGCCCTTAGCCCCTCACCTCGGTATGGAGGGGCCTGGTTTTGTTTTTTTGCCATTGGGGTGCTTCAACTTTCTGGCCTTTTTCTAACTGGATGCCTTTAAATGCATTAGGGGAAATGGTTACTGCAGTTAGATATTCATTTGGGCTCAGCGAAACAAAAAACACCTTTATAGTTGGGTTGAGTAGAGGTTGCATGGACACGACGATATTCATTAGAAAAGAAAAGACATGCTAGGTTCCACAGATCCACCTTTTTAGATATTTCACCAGGAATTCTTGAACCTCATTACAGGATAACTTGAATCTGAAACAAAACTGACTTCCTCCAGCCTGAAGTAACAGCACCTGCTTCCTAGCAGAGCTTGAAGTGCAGTCCCAAAACCTACAGAAAGAAACTTTAACACCAGGTTTTCTTTCCCTTTCCAGTCCAGAAACCAAATACCTGGCGATCTTGTATGCTTAAAAAACACAGCTCCTGCATCCCGCATAGTCAAATTCTCACAAACAGATTACAAAACTCTTTTCAATGGGGTTCTCAGTCGTTAGTCAAACAAAAGGCATTTCTTACTTCCTCAGTTGAAACGACAACAACAGACTGAGCTTCTGCACTGCTCCCAGCTGTGTCTCAAAGATAATTCAGGAAGATTCAGATTGCACTGCGTCAGACTTCTCCTGAGCTTAGAACATTAACAAGCCTAACCACAGCTGTAGGGATTTGGGGACACTGGAGGCTTCTCTTTACAAGTTGACAACTTGCAACCCCTCTGAATTGGCAGGACTGGCATGCAGCGCAGTCCATGTATGAGGACCTCTTCTTCACAAGATAAATCTGGCTCCCCCAATTGCATTGGTTAACTCTCTGGCTCAGATTCAAATAGCTTACTTGACTGCCATCTGTTATGGTTAAAGCTGTCTCTGGCAAATTTTGTAATGTTCCTTATTAGCTAAGCTTCTGGGGACTCATACTTTGACTCAAAGCCTGTAGTAGCTTCACTTCTTAACATTGCTCTGGCCACAATTCCAGCCCGTCATGTTCTACAATGTAGTGCTTCTGGTTCTTACTGGCTCCATTCCTTCTTGAGTAGGCAAAACTACTGCTCTCTCTTTCTCTCTGGTAAGGCCATGTGCAGCACTATCATCTCTCAGGAGTCCTTCCAGTTTCTCTACACGTGTCTGGCTTGTCCTCGCTCTTTCTGCTTGTCCCTGGTCTGCTTGTCCCTCGTCTCCTTTCGGTTCGCACTGAGCGTAACTTAAACCCACTCAGGGCTCCTGCTAACATTCTCCCCTCTAAGGTGAGAGCGATTCAAAATCCCTAGTGGCAAGCTGAGTGATTAGGGAATGCAGTGACGTAAGGGTGCCTTACCCTGGGCTTGATATTCCTTATCCTTTCAACCACTAGGGGCACATGTTCCTTAATGTAGCCAGGGAAATACCCGCTTTCTAGGAGCAAGTGGAGTTGTAAGTCCCTGACGTTTTAAAACTGGGTCCTTGTTATTATAGTACAATTCTTTCTTTTTTACCCCTCGGTCTCGAAGGTACTGATAAGCTTCACTTATCCACACTAACCTAAAAGCCTTATAATTTTGTAGGGCTTCCAAGAACTCCCTACCACATTTTCGTATGTCTTAATTTTTTGGTACTGACATGTACCAAGACAGCAGACTCTTCCCCAGCCACTATCTAAGATCTTATTTATAGGCAGAGTGCATGAGGTACGCTTACCTTGGCATCAGGCAGGCATGTTACCAGGCGATCCTGATGTCCACCGCCCACCAGCTATCTCTACATGCCTAATGATTGAATCAACAACACTATAAACAGCTTGTCCTGACCCTTCATCATGGGCATCAATGCCCGGAAGAAGAAACGTCCTCAGTGAAAACAAAAAAGGGTTTTACATCACTGCTGGAGGAGTGTCCCTAGTTACAGGATCACTTCCTGCCCACACCAGAGTGCATGCTCTCCTGGCACGTGACCTCTCCATCCATGGCAAACAGGGCATGCTGCCAGGACTGGAGGTGGGGACTTCAGGGACGATATCCTTGTAGGGTTCTCTGTCCATGTACTTCTCTGTCTGTATTATGCCTCTTCCAGTGTGTGTATGCTACGCTAGCCTCGAGAGGAACGGACTTGTTCCCTGAGCGCTAAGAGATCCTGTCGATTAGTTGCATTACGGTAAGACATTTCACCAAAATCGGGAGAAAATCATACATGTGACACGCAAGGCAAAAGACGTGGAAAGCCACCATCTCGCTGCTGGGGACTGTTGGTCTGAATCTTAGTTTTAAAGCTTGTGGTTTAGGTCTGTAAATTGGTACTTACTAAAGGGTTGGTGTAGATGCTTATACTACTTAAAAGTGTATGTAATAACTCTAATATTACCTTGTTTAACCTGGAAGCTTAATTAATTCTCAGGTCTTTTCAAAAAAAACCAATGTATGGATGATTTGGATACAGAGGCGGCCACGCGAGAGCAGCCCCTTTCCTCTAAGACGTGTAAGTACCTATAAAGCTACAATTACCCCGAGGGGCGCGGGAGGGGTGTCGGGGAAGGAGGGAGGGAAAATAAGACCTATTAAGAGGGGGCTGTTAAAAGGTACCCTGTCCTGTTCCCCTCAGCAGGGCAGGAGGGGGTTAGGTTAGTCCCTAAGGTAGTCTCCAGAGAAGGCAAAAACAAAAGTTTTTCAACCAACGCAGCACGTTCGCGGGACAGAGCAGGGGAGAGAGATTTAATTTAAACGTAAAAGTTGAAGTCTGGAGACCACACAAAGGCCAGTTAGTTGAGAGAGGCACAGGGTAGTAAGTTATACAGCTGAGAAAAAGGCTCGAAGTGCACAAACCTAAATGGGAACACAGGGAGGTGAAGTCAGCACACCAATAAAGGAAAAAATTCAATACAATAAATAACCCTACACTTAAGACCAGCTATTGAACTCACCGCAAAGTTGTCACAGGAGTCCCCAAATTCCACCTCTCTAGCAGAGCACTTTGTTTTGAAAAAAAGAGGTTTTTTATTAAAAGGTCTCTCCCAGTGAGTCCCAAATTATTGATTTCTAATTTAGACAGTTGTGTATACCAGACTTATCCTTCACTTTCAAAGTGGTTCACGACCCAATTGGTGGGATACGAGGACACATACACTTAATAATTAAAGGGCACATGGGCAATGGAGGGTGACGGGGCTTGCCCAAGACCCCAAAGGAGCACCCAGTGGGGACTAGAAACACCAGTCCTTCTGGAGTCAAGGTTGCTGTCTTCTCGTGGGGACTTGTGACTCCCCGACCTTCTGGCCCTGAAGTCCCCTTGCCCCAACCACTGGGCAGCCTCCCCACACTTGGAAAAGAGACGGCGCTGCATGGGGCGAGTATGATCGCGACTCCTTCCATACTGCATGGAGTAGCGGGTAAATGTCGATCCCCGTTGTTTCCTCCTTCACACGCCCCCGCCAGACTCAACTTTCGGGGCCCCCCAATGCGCTCCACTATACCCCCTTTCCGGCCTAATTGGCGCCCCTATTTTTTTTTGCTCAACGCGTAATCACCCTCTGGCCATTTGCTACCAGAGGCTGTGGTTAACCTCTGTTATTGTAGCTTTCATTCCACGAGGTTTGATGAGTTGTTCTGGCGGCAAACGCTCTATAAACCATTATTCCCGCGGCCCCGCGACCTCTCCCGGCGTTCCCCTGGGCACCCAGCCGCATGACCTTCTATATCTTTTGGGCTCCTGCCCGGTACTTGTGTTTTTTTCCTCCCCTTCGTGTTAGTCTTCTTTCCAACCTTACCCCCACAAAAGCAACAGCACTTAAGCGCCACAAACCCTGACAACCACGCCAACCAAGCCCGCCCGCCGCCCGCTGCCAGTCCCCCCTTCTTGTGAGCCCCATCGCCCAACCGCCCCCGCGCAAAATGAAATACATCGTATACTCCCCCCCAACCCGGTCTCCCCCACAACTAAACTAACAATTCCCCAAGCCATCAGCATTCATCTCCAACTTGCTTAGACTCTAAATACGACCTTCCCGTTCGTTGTGCTCCCGTCCCCACCCCCTGTCCCTCTCCCCTGCCCGCGTCTCCAACATTTACACAGGCACCGGACGGACAAAACAGTTCCCCCACCAGCCAAAACATGGGTTTTGCGCTGGCGGCCAGCTCGGCTTCGCCCTTGTGTCAAGCACGCCCATCATGCCAATCGGCTAGCTTTTGTCCCTGCCCCCGCAACTCTTTTTTTCCGCACCCGGCCTTCACCTCCCAGCCTTATCCGCCCAATTAGACCAAGACATAAGTAGTGTGGCTCGAGAGGGGGAATTAAAACCCATCCGTTTTCCACAACCAGCAGTTAACTACGCCGCACTCTGTTCCCCCAACGAAGTCCCCCTACTATCCCCTGCTGCTACACGTTATGGCAAATTATAACGATGGGCCCCCCCTGGACTCCGCCTCTGGTATCAATGAAACATCCTTGCAGTTACTGCTTAGACAAAAAATAAAGGTGACATAAAATGACTCTTAGGAAAATTCAGTACTCTAAGATTTTTTTGCACGCGACCAATTTTTTTAAGGCATTTTCAACAGGAGCTCAATTTGTTGATCCAAACGCCTAAGTATCTTTTAATCCTCTGTAGCACACGCCGACTGCCCCCACAAGCTAACTTGAACTTCAACTTTCCAAACACGCTGTACCACCCCCAAACCGCTAGCTTCAACCTCGTTTAAACAGCGTGCTGAGAACAAAAAAGTAACAGTTTGATCCATAACTCTTGCCCCCTCTGCTGTGTATCCGCGCCTATCTTCCAAATCTCCCCACCGTTGTTGGACCTCTGCCGGGTTAATCGATTGCAGGACAATTCTTGATCACCACCTACACGAACAGCCTGAATAGGAACCAATGGAGGACACCCCGCGGGATCGGGCGGAAACCTGCTGACAGGCACCACCTCTTCCTTCAACAGTACTGGAGGGACACCAAAGGCGGAGATAAGTTTACCAAAAGTACATGTTTGACAAGCCCATGGGTTAGGCAGTGGAGTCCTCTCACCTCTGGAAGCTAAGGGACTTGGCACCAGAGGAGGGTGATGAGAGATCTTGAAAGTCTGCCATCCGGACTCCCGTCACGAAAATACGTGCTGGTCCATAGGGGCTCTTAATCACCTCTGTCGGCGTAGGAGCCGACATGAACAGAGGAATGCTTCCCCAGACTTACTTTTCCGCTTCACATGTCCTCTCGGCTACTCTCGCCAGCCACGCCGCTTAATACGGACCTCCAAATAGGCACTGAATGGGCGTTACCCAAAGGGGGTGTACCCCTTTGGTCACGACTCCCTTTGGGGCTCGGGCTCACGGCGTGTTCCACAAACCGTCTGGACCTACCGGCACGGTCTGTGTCGTCTTATAGTACTTGCCAGCACCTTCTGATGACACAGGAAGGTAGGTGTGGTTTCCACTGCAAGCACCAATCACTGGAAGGTACAGCTCAGCTGCAAAAGCCCTGGTAACTTGTACAACCACTGCGCTTTTCTCCCTGCCAGGTACTGACCTGGTCGACATCGGCTCTACCCGCCGGCGGGCAAAACAGGCTAAGGAATTGGTGGGCAATGACCAAGCATCGCTAATGGCCATATCTTTTTTTGGGTTCTTGCCTTCCCTTCTGGATTTGGCCGAGGTATATTCTTATTATCCTGATCGGGCTGCTCAGCAAAGTATCGCTGTGTGTTGCCAGTGCTTGTGCTTTCACTACTCACGTCGCTGTCCCTCCTTCTCGGCTATCCATTGCCCCAAAGATGTTCTCCAAGGCCATGGTGGTGGCAGCTGCAGTGCTGCGGTGAAAGGGATCTGTGCTCCATCCTTATCTGAATGAAGGCTCATACTGGGCGTTTCTTTCAGAAGTATCTCAGATTGGGGGCTCAGTCGGGGAGAGAGCCAGCTGTGAGTTTTCCCCAGTCCCTGGAGTTTCTGGGAGCATGTTTTGACATGTGAGCGAGCAGAGTTTCCTTTCAGAAGCGGCAAGTCAAAAAGACTTGTGGATTGCATGGCACTGTTCAGTGAACAGCGGGCTCCCAGAATATGGGGTTATCTTCAGCTCCTTGGATTGATGGTGGGGCCTAAAAAACTGGTACTGTGGGCCTATTGTCACATGCACCACTGCAGTGGTCCTTGTTGAGTGGGTGGTCCATGATGTCTCAGGAATTTTGAGTGCAGGCTCCCCGCTTCCATTGATTGATGACGTCCAGCCTGCGGCTCGGGGGCGGCAGCCCTGTCATCTGATGACGTGGCATGCCACTGGCCAATTTCTACTGATGATGGATGCCAGTCTCTCGGGCGTGGCAGCCCAGTGTCAATGCCATATGGTTCAGGGTCATTGGAACTGCAGGGACGCTGTGTGGTCCATCAACCACTTCGCGGGAGAGGGCCATCAGATTTGCTCTTCTGTCTTCGGGCCCCTAATCGAGGGCAGGGTGGTTCGCGTGTTTTCAGGAAAAGTCCATCTGCAAAGCCGTCACAAGGTGTGCCGGGTGGCACTCTGGCGCTGGCTCTCTTGTTAGCCTGAGTGGAGCAGGACCTCCGAGCCATGTCAGCTTAGGGCATGATCTGGGGTGGGACAATGTGGAAGTGGATTTCTTCAGCTGGCCTCACTGGACCCTGGAGAGTCGGGCGTTGAGTGGAGGAGGCATTTCAGTTGATTCTGCACTGCTGGGTTTGCCCCGAAACGGATCTGCTGGCGACCCGCCTCCAAAGCCAACAGTTTTTCTGCGTTATTCAGTTGCCACACGGAGATGGGGTCCAAGGGCATCCTAGCCCGCCCCCCGTCTTGGCCAAGTGCGAACCTGCTGTATGTGTTCCTCCAAGGCCCCTGGTGGGGCATGTGGTTCAGCATGATGGACCGCCACCTGGGCAGGATTGTCTTTGGTGGCCCCGGAGTGGCCGAGGGGAAGGTCGGGTGCAGAGATCTGAAGTGCCGTTCCTGCACAGCACCTCATCTTCGACTGTTTCTGTCTTGGGGCCTATTACGATGCGGGGACTGTTCCATTCCTGGAGAACCAGGTGTCAACTTCTCGCTTCCGGCTTGGCTTTTTGGCAGGAGAACAGCTAGTGCTTAAGAGCTACTCTCTATCGGTAATCTCTACTCTGCTCGGAGCCCGGCGGAGGTCTTCCAAGCTGGTATTTCTGTGCGGGTCTGGTGCCTCTTTGCCGTGATTGATGTGGTGCTCGGCCGTTGGCGCCCCGTGGGGGTCCAGCCACGTTTTTTCTTCTCTGGTGGCCTGTGTACAGGCATGGACCCGTGGAGAAGAGCATTTTTCTTCGCTCCCTCAAGTTTCGCAAACCGCCTTGACCACCGGGGACCGTTCCTTCTGCGCGCGAGATCTGCCCTTGTGAGTCTCTACTTCTGGGAATTTTCTGACCGGAATTTCTTTCTATTAAACGTACATCTGTGCACCCACTCTTTTTTGTTCACTCAGTCAGGGAATAGTCGCCCGCAGTTTAAGTTTACATTTAAAACACAGAAGCCGGAACTTTATGGTTACATTTCATACCCCGCAGGCTGATTGTTTAGTTTTAACTTATTTCAATAGTCACCTCCAGGGCCGATCGCCAGCAAACTCCTTGGTTCCTCACTTCAAACGACAGACGAGAGCTTTCTGGTTTAACACTGTTGTTGTGAACCCCCGCAGAGCAGCTTGTCCGTTTTAAATTCCTAATAAGTTAGCGCCTATGCAGCAGAACCGAGCTATAATTTAAATCAAATAAGCATATAGCTTACCTCCGCCGCACAGGGACAGGGTACTGTGTATGCAGCCCTCTTATAATAAGTGTTCTTTCCCTTTCACTCCCTCCCCACACCGACCCACCACAGGGATAATTGGCGCTTTATAGGTACGTACACATCTTAAAAGGACAGGACGGGTGTCCCGTCAGGTGACGCTCATTACCACCAAAGCAGTCATACACTAAGCGGACACTGAGATCAATTCGCTTCAGGTGAACAAGGTATATCAAACGTATTAGGTACAGTGTTTATTGGGATAAATATCCATAGCAACCCCTAAGAAGTTAAAGAACTTACAAATCCGCAAACAAAAAACTAAAAACTAAGAATGCAGACAGCAGTCCAGCGGCGAGGATGGGGGCTTTCCAGTCTTTTGCCCTTGAGTGTCCCCCTGTCTGCTTTTCTCCCCGTTGGTGCGAGGTCTTACGTGTGCACTAGGTGGCCGGCGCTCTTTGCTCTTCAGGGAACGAGGCCGTTCTCTAGATGCTAGAGCAGCCGACGTGGAAAACATCAGACAGTCAGAGAGGTACAGAGACGAGCCCTACCGGGATATAGTCCTGAAGGCTAACCTCCGGGCTGGCAGCAGCCCTGTTGCCCTGGAGGAGAGAGGGTCCCGGGACAGGAGCGCCTCACCATGGTGTGGCCGGAAGTGAGCCTGTAACTAGGACCTGCTCCTCCACGGTGATGTAAACCCCTCTCGCACCGCGGATGTTTCTCCAGGGCCATGTGGCCATACGGGAAGGGTTAGGACACAACCGTTATCGTTGGTGAGTCCTCATTAGGTGCATGCTAGATAGCTGGGTGGCTGGTGGACGTGAGCGAGCGCTTGGTAACATTGCCTGCCTGGTGTGAAGGTAGGCGACCGCACGCGCCACCTAGATAAGGTCTTAGCTAGTGGCGGGGAGGCGTCTGCTGTCTTGTTACATGTCGGTACCAATGACATAGAAAAAATGTGGTCGGGAGGTTCTGGCGCTCCCTTCAGGCTTTTCGGTTCGGCCGTTGACCTCCCCCGCACTTACAGGGTAGCATTCTCCGAAACGCTTCAGGTTTTCGCCCAGTCTGTTCACGGCCGTCCATAAAGGCAGGCAGCTAGCTCCCGGAGGTCTCAATGGCTGGACTGAGGACAATGGTGCCAGCGATGAGGCGTTTGGCTTTGTTCGGAACTGGGGAACCTCTCTGGGGATAAGGAGGGGCTCTTCCGCACGGGCTGGGCTTCACCTTAACTTAGGCTGGAACCAGGCTGAGGGCATCCCTGTAACAAAGGAGCTAGAGGCGCTTTTAACGGCGCGAATTAGGGGCCAGCCGACCGTCGCCCCAGAGCAGATGGGTTGCGGCGAATCGAATGTGATCCCCTTGTAGGAGGCTACTACCACAAGCAGGCCGAGGTTCCAAAACCATGAGTCACAGTCGCCCCAAATCCCCTCCGAGTATAGGCTCCCCAGACAGATCCGATCCCAACAACCTTGTCTACCATTAGCCAAATTCATATGAATAGAATACAGGCTCTAGAATGCTTGTACTGCAAATGCTAGACGTCTAAAAAAAAAGATGGGAGAGTTCGCACTATATCGCACTCCATGCGCGTCGTCGCAATGATTGCGCATCTCCGGCTCTGGGCCGCCCAGGGGGCCCACCCGTGGGACACTGTCGTACCTGGGTACAATCCTATCTCCCTACAGCTAGAGCTGATTCCAATTGGTGGAGGGGTTGCGCTCTCTGTTAGAGAGGGCATAGCCTCAGAAAGCGCTTAAAGTTTTGCAGGCACACCCCCATTTGCACTGTCGAATCTCCTCGGACTGACATTCCCCTGTACCAAAGGGCACACGGCACCAATGGGCCCAGCTGGGGGTGGTACCTATCGACCGCCTGGCCAGAATGAACACACATGGATGATGAAATGCCCAAAGAAATCCAGCGAGCTCCCAACAAGTACACAGCGCCGGTAATACTAATGTGTGATTTGATTCACCAAGATTTGGTTCGTATTGGTCCGTGATTTTGTCCTCTGCAAGGCGTATATCTGAGCTGGCGGCTCTGTCCTTGCTGAGAATATCTGTCTTTTCAACGGAGGCTGTTTCCATTTGGCCGCTGCCTTCCTTCTTGCCTAAGGTGCCTTCTCCCTTTCACGTGCACCAGGTGGTCTGCCTGCCCTCCTTGAAGGAGCACGTGTGGCCTTTTGGAAATTATGATTTGCTTCCTTTATTACACACCACTTTTCTGTGCTGTTTGCTGGACCCGCAAGGGTGTCCTGGCGGCCTCTCACCCTTTTGGGGCGTTGGATTAAAGGAGTCCATGGCCTCGGCAT